>CAUYOR010129354.1:0-12613 GCA_963573925.1 Callimico goeldii | reverse complement strand
ACCTCCACCTCCTGGGTTCAGGCAATTCTCCTGCCCCAGTTTCCTGAGTAGCTGGGATTACAGGCACACGCCACCATGCCCAGCTAATTTTTTGTATTTTTAGTAGAGACAGGGTTTCACCACGTTGACCAGGATGGTCTCGATCTCTTGACCTCGTGATCCACCCGCCTCCGCCTTCCAAAGTGCTGGGATTACAGGTGTGAGCCACCGCGCCCAGCCCCCCTGTTTACATTTTAAAGGATTACTGCCTACTACCTTGGGAAGGGGAGCAACTTACTAAACAGAAGTACATGACCGTTTGTGTGTAACACAGTGTCTGTACGTAGATACATTCTTTTGCTATGTAAGTACTAAAACACATGAATATAAATGCATAGAAAAACTGCTTGAAGGACACAGTAGATGATTCTGTTTGTTTAGAAATCATCTGTTTTTAGATGTGAGTTTTCCTGTAGTAGACACTTCTCTTGAAGGTTCAGATTGTTATTATGGTCCAGAACAATGCATAAAAAGAATTTTTTTTTGTATAAAAAGCAGTATAATTTGTACCTATTTGCAATGACACATGTCTGCAATCTTACTCATGCAGAAGAGTTAGTAAATTTTCTACAGAATAAGCTAGCAGTGAGTTTCCATTAGAACCGGTTTTCCATATACATCTGTATATATAAAGTAACTTTTAGGGGGAAAATGCAATTATTTCAGTAAGGAGAGAAAAGTGTGTTTGCTCTCATTTTATTGATAATTAGCATGATAATGATACCTAACACTCATTTATCACTTACAAAGTGACAGGTATTATGATCTTGCCTTATTTGCATTACCTAATTTAACTCTCACAATCATTCTAGGTTATAGGTGCAGTATTCACTATCATTGTGAATATGAGGAGATGGGCTGAGAGAGTTGATGTGAATTTCCAGGTGGATGATACGGTTTTTTGAAACGAAACTGGAACTAAGAACTTTATTCTTTTTTTTTTTTTTTGAGATAAAGTCTCGCTCTGTCTCCCAGTCTAGAATAGAGCAGTGTGATTTTTGCTCACTACAACCTCTACCTCCCGGTTCAAGCGATTCTCCTGACTCAGCCTACTGACAACAGGAACTACAGGCAGGCACCACCACGCCCAACTAATTTTTGTATTTTTAGTAGAGACAGAGTTTCACCATGTTGGCCTGGCTGGTCTCGAAATCCTGATCTCAGGTGGTCTACCCACCTGGACCTCCCAAAGTGCTGGGATTACAGGTGTGAGCCACCGTGCCCAGCAAGACAATTATGCTTAAACCATGACTCCATACTCAGAAGTGGTATATAAATCAAATCTTACCACTTTACATAAAAGAGTATTTCTCATCTTCCTTGTATATTGAACACAAACATTTAAACATGTTTAAAAATGGACTTTAAGGAATTTTCTTCTGTTCTTATCAAATTAAAAACTTTTCTTCCCCAAAATTTCATATAGAGTCAATAAAAAATAAACTCAACTTGTTTACTCTTTTATTTTTATTTCTTCTTCCTACTCCTGACTGGGAGCATTTCCAAAATTTTCTCTCTTCTCTGTATTCCTTTGCTGTGTGAATTACCCTGCTTCTGCATAGTATCATCCACTTGTTTAGCTTTCTAAATCTGTATAGGCATAGCCACAGTTAAGCATAAAGCCTTAGTTTGATGTGTGAACATGACCTCAAATCATGCCCGTCCTGAATAGAATAATTTCTCTTATTACTCCTTTGCCTGCCCTTCTCAATTTGCTTATTTTTGTCAATTTTCTGACATCTAAACTTGAAAGGGGGAAAAGTTTACTCACTCTTCTTTCATTCTCTGTAATCAGTCACCTTCAGATGTTTGGTCTGTCTTTCATATTCCCGCTTTTGTCACCATCTTAAACATATAATCCTAGTTTGGGTTATTACATTATCTGCAAGAACCCTCTAATTAATTTCCCTGCTGTCAGAATATCTCCTGATTTTCAATACAACCAACTCTTGACTGAAACTCTTTCCTTAAAGAGTAGTTTTCTTGTGTCACTCATCACTTTTTACCCCAAATACTTTATCGTTACTCTGTGTATACAGTTAAAATCACTTTATTTGGGATACATGGCCCATGATTCCAATGATCTATGCCAATACTCCTGTTAAACCTTTTACACAGGGCAGTAAAATGGAAGTTTGAGCTGAAAAGCAGGGGATAATAGCTAACATATTCCAAGGCGGTACCAGGCCTTAAGTAGTATTTTCAAACTAGGGAAGGAAAGACCTCTTGACAATGTTTAGGACATGAAAGGTATTATATTTTTGAGATGGAGAGAGGAGTTTTGAGGATTTTTGAACTGCATATTTCGTACTATGAGTCTCATCCTTTTCACCCCCTCATCTATCCCCAAAACTTATATGAAACCTACTGTCCAACTCAAAAGAGAAGGATTCTAAGGAGAGTTGAACAGCTTAATCTATGTCCCTACCATTTGGAGGGCTGGGTAGATTGCTGTCTAAGACACCTGAGAAAGCTAAGTGATTTCTGGCCTAGGCAGCCCAAAATTTGGGAGGTTATTTCACCACCCTGGTTTATTGGGGTATAGGATGTGTAAGCGTTTCCAAAGGACTGTATATGAGAGTGAGCCAGCAAGGGTCATAATGCACGTTATTTAAGGCTGTCTGAGGCAGAGGTTGGCAAGCCAAGACCTCAGGCCAAACCTCATTGCGTTTTTGTAAATTTTGGAGCACAGCCATGTTCATTCATTTATGAATTGCATATGGCTGCTTCAGGCTATACGAGTAGAGTAGTTGCCACAGAGACCATCCGGCCCACAAAGCCTAAAATATTTATTATCTAGCCTTGTACAGAAAAAGTTTGTTGAACTCTGGTTTGGAGAGGTAGGCAGATTTCAGCAGAAAAAGTGTGGAACTATTGTTTGATTTCTAAGGCCAGAGGACAGAGAAAGCAAATAACTGGAATAGAGAAGCAATCACCCTGGTTATGGGAGGTCATGCTGAAGGATGCTAAAGACAGAAACTTCAGAAGCCTAGTTAATGTGAAAAGAGAGCACGTGCTTTATACATATCCCACGTTCTGTAGTCATAACACCAGCTCACCATAGTCTCAGTCACGCCACTGCTTTTGGGTTCTTTTCTTCCTCCTTTCCAGTCACCAGCTGTAAGGCTGAGAGAGTGAATTATACACCACAGGAAGAAGAGGAGTAACGGTAGGAGGGGACAAAGAAGATAACTCACCCAGGAACACCTCCCCCCGCCCAGCTGCAAAGCAGGTTCAAAGCTTTCATGATTACACGGGTTTCATCATTTTTATTATTAAAAGGAGCTAGTGTTTTGCAACTTAGAGACTTCAAAATTTATATAGCCTAAGAGTAATCAGGGAAGACATATGGTGGAAACACACTTTTTTCAAGGTTCAGGGGAAACCAGTGGTGTGCTGTAGCAGAGTTCCACTAGCTTGAAAAGCTGGTTGTTAAATATTCAGGAACTCTGGGATCCTGTGGTTAAAACATCTGTAGCTTAAAACTGGCCACAGTGGACATATTTATACCACAGAAACTGGCAAGTGTTGCCTATCAGAACTGTTTCCCCCCAGAAAGTCAGTCAGCTTGCTAGCATGCCATTGGACCATAAGATGCCCCAGGGACTACTTTGAAACTGCAGAGGGAGTTGAAACTAAGTGGGCTTTTTATTATACTCCACGAGTTCTTCATGTTTAATACAAGGGTAGTACTGGGTTTTCTTTTCTTTTGATTTACACTTTGGTGTCATTCTCACTGTACTATAAATAAACATAATAATTTCTCATTAAATATGTTGTTTAACCTGTTTTGTTCAAAGACATGTTTATCTCTCTTTGTTTGACTTATAAAAATCTTATCAATTTTTGTGATTAACCATGGACTGTACCTTTTTCTTAAATCTTTTCCAGATTACTGCAGCTTGAGTTGAATTCTCTTTATTGCTCTCCCTTTAGTACTTGTGGTTCATTGTATAAAACCATAATGCAATATGCTACATAGTGTTAAAAGTTTTTTGTCCTCCATATTTTCTCCCTTCACCTATATTGTATGCTGGTGGAAGGTAGGAATCATGGCTTCTTTCATTCTTCTATTTTGTCCATTTCGCCTTTATAGTTACCCTTAAGCAATTCATTTATAACAAATATATTAATAGCAGTTTACTCATGAATAAATATGGTAAAATTTACTTTATATTTAACGCTGGCATTTCTCTCCCTTCCTAGATTATGAGGATGATTAAATCAGATAATACATGTGAAATTTGGAAAGTGTGACTACGTCTCCAAATGCACAGTTGGTAAAAGGATCTGAAAACATTAGGACTGTCTTAGCAGCCGCTAATACGTCTTTGACTAAAGCTACATTTGCCTTTTTCAGTCAAGGCGCCCTTTTCTCTGTTGTCACATTATGATTGATGACCACTAGCTAATTGGTGATATTTTCTGACCTATCTTTCCTGATAATGAAAGAACTTGTATTGATGGCATTTTTTCTTTCAGTTAGTATTTCTGAGTTATATTAAGGCCTGATTAAGTTGTTTATGAGCTAATTGCCCCCTCTCTTTTTCTTTTTTTGTCTGCCTATAGTGGCAAAATGCATTGATCAAGATAACACGGGGAGCATCCTGGTTCAAGAACCATGGAAAACATAAAATTATTGTGTGCTCCTATGGATAGGGTATATAAGAGAACAAAAACAATAAAACTGGCTCACTCTCATTTTCTTTCTTTCTTTTTTTTTTTTTTTTTTCGAGACGGAGTTTCGCTCTTGTTACCCAGGCTGAAGTGCAATGGCGCAATCTCGGCTCACCGCAACCTCTGCCTCCTGGGTTCAAGCAATTCTCCTGCCTCAGCCTTCTGAGTAGCTGGGACTACAGGCACGCGCCACCATGCCCAGCTAATTTTTTTTTTTATATTTTTAGTAGACACGGGGTTTCACCATGTTGACCAGGATGGTCTCGATCTCTCATGATCCACCCGCCTCGGCCTCCCAAAGTGCTGGGATTACAGGCTTGAGCCACCGCGCCCGGCCTCATTTTCTAGTTATTATTCCAGCAGAGACAAAGCCTAATACAATATGAGAAAAACAGTCTCTTGTTATGTGGTTCATAACAAATTTATTTGAATTGTATTCACACAGTCTATTTTTAGTTGATCTGAAACAAGGTCTCAGTGATAGTTCTATATAAAAAGAGCCTTTAAATTTTTGTTGAAATATCCTTCCTCTGTTGAGCTTTTCTTCTTTATCTTTGTAGGAATATAAAGATTCTATTTGCTGGAACCAGCTAAGGCAATTTTCCTATGCAAATCCCTCTGGTGATACAAACTTCTTCTTCCTCAAAGATTATCCCTAGATCAGCTATCTTTTCTTTTAAACGGTCTTTTTTTTTTAACTTTGGAAAACTTGGGGATTTTCCATCTATGTTTGGTAATTTTTGTTTGTATGCTCAAATTAAAGACCGGGGAATCATTAACACTAGCCTTTAGAGACTGGTAGAGTATTGGCAGTCATTGAATCAATTTCACTTTGCAGATGAGGATATAGAAGACACAGAGATCTAAAGAATCTAAGCATGTTCAAGGTCAGATAAGTTAGAATTAGACTGCCCCATTCATAGGCAGGACATCATTAGTATGTTGCTATTTGTGTGTGAATGGTAATAGGGCATCTGCTGTAGACAAATTATTTAGATTCTCGTTTGTTTAAAATAGATTGCATTAAAAAGATTATCACTAGACAAATAGAGACTTGACATGTGTTCATAAATGACATAGTAATAAGGTATTATCAACATGATAACTATTGCCAAAGTTATTTATTTACTTAATATATTCTTTTTTCTAAATTTACTGTTTTTCTCTGCTCATATTCAGCCTTTACATTCACTTCTTCCCCACTTTCTGTTGACCTTAAAAAACCTTTTACTACTCAACAGTGTAGGAGATGAAGAATATATTTTCCTCACCCATCATAGGTTTATGGCTGAGGCTCCTATTTAAAAAAGACAGAAGGGAAAACCATACAAACTTATTTCTTTTGTTGACATGGGAGCCTTCATAAGTAAATTAAGACCAAAATAAATGGATAAATATGTTTCTCTTTTGTGCTAGCTTTGATGAAGAAGTAAGTAGTCATAAAGATTGGATGTCAAGCATGATCTAATAGTAATAAACTAGAAGGAACATAGCAAGCCCTGTTGGTTCAGTTTTCTCTCTGTGCCCCTGTGCCTTCAAATAAGAAGATATTCCTTTCCTCACATGAGTGTTGTATGACCTGTCTCAGGAGAGAAGGGCAAGAGAAGGTCAGAGTGAGTTTCCTGCTCCTGCTGTTTTCTCAAATGCCATGGTGTCATATTTTGGGGTAGCATGTCCTGAACTTTTATCAACAGTTTTGATTTTTGATGCTGAGGATGGGACTGACTGTGCATGACTATTGAATAGACTTAAGATTTGTGGAACATCAGAGGACATAGATGTGGATGCATGTTCATTTGAACTGTGTCTAGAAGGTTCTGCTACTTCAAACAGATGTGCATTTTTTTTGCCATATTAAAATGTCTTTATTTCGCCTGTGCCTTCATATGATATGTATAGCATTCAGTTATTTTTTCAAAATGTTTTGATGATATTACTTTACCAACTGGTGGCTATATTTGCTGAGGGTAAGTCAGCTCTTAGCTAAACTGTCTGTTTTTTTGTTGACAACCTTTTCCTTGTGACTTATTCTGAGGTTTTTCATTATCAGAAAGTTCTGAAATTTTACTATAATACATCGAGATTTTTTTTTTACCTCATATTTATTTTTTGATATGAGGGTTTCAGTTTTTAATAAGGGACAAGAAGGGTCTAGGGATAAAATGGATTTATTTGGGACTGAGATTGGAAAAGAGCACAAATAAAATTAGAGGATTCTAGTGGGAACAAGTTGTCCTCCTGGGTGTATGTACATGTATGTGAACCTCATTGGAGGTGGAAGAATGGCATGTAGTGGAGAAAAACCAGTGTTCCAAGGCCGCAGGTGTAAGACAGACCAGAAAGAGGTAATATGGCAGCAGAAAGCTACCACGGCACACCAGAGAAGCCAGATCATTCTTCAGGCACCCACTGAGCCTGTCAGCTGCAATGGCTAAGAGGTAAATTATACTTATGAGATTTAAGGAGAAATGCTGGCTATTTAACTGGAATGGCCGAAGGTCATTTGTCCTTGTGGCAGATGGCTGGTCTGCTGTGACTCCAAAGGTAATTTTACATATTGCAGAGTCTGAAAGACAAAATTCTTTCGATGATGTCATAAATGCTCCTCACTTTCATCTATTTCAATGGGTGATAATGTTCTTCACATCTGCAGCTGAGATTTCCCAACTTAATTGAGTTCTCATCAGGGTAGAATTCCATCCAAATCAATTGCAGCATCTGTACTCACGGCTCTGAGAAGGAAAAGATGTGTTTGATGGTGTCCCCAAGCCAGCAGTATCAAATGGGACTCTTTATAAATTACAAGGAGATGAAATAAAGAAAGGTAAAGCTGGATTTTAAAGGAGTCTAAGTGTGGCTGCTGTAGAGCGGAGGTGGTGACATGCAGATATGCAAGCTTGGAAGCTGTGCAAGAAACAGAGCTGTGTTTCTGAATATCACCATGGTTACGGTCTATAAAAAATAATGAGGAGAGAAAAATAAGAGCACTGGAGTTTGAAGCCTTGTTTTCTAAAATTGGTTTTTATCTATTTGTCTGATAAAATGAAAAGATCCTGTGGTTTGCGTTATCTCAACTAAAAAAAAAGCCAAAACCAAATTATAAATTTCTCCTTAAATGCTCACTGCTAAACATTCAAGAATGTTTGTGCTGTTTTTCCCTCCCACCGCCGACATCCTGAATCTTAGGTTTAACGAATCATTGTGAGACATCAAGTCATCTTCTAATCTGATGCTGAGCTACAATCAAAATTCAGTGATGACTTTGTATCTTTCGCCCACTACTTCTGAGGCTTGTTGTCACCGATGCAGTGACATCGTTCTTGAATTTCAATGCTTCTTGCATCCAGCTGTGGCCATTGATTCACTCATTGAATTTGATGATGTTAAGCACAATGAGAAAGATGACTTAATGGGCCTTAAATGTTTACTGTTATTGAAAGCATTCTGCAATTTTCATTACGGAGAGAAGTCCCTGCTGCAATGTTATTCTTTTGACTTCCCAAATGCTTCTGGTAAGCAAAGATACAGGGAAATGTGGTCCACACCAGCTGTTTCCATCTAATTGAGAAAGAAACTAAGTGCTGATATTTAGTAAAAGTCTGCTAAAATGCTCTTTTTTGTCTTAATGATGAAAGGACAAAAGACATCACATTTTCACAATTAAAGGAAAGCATGAACATTGATGGTTTTCCAAAATTAGCATTCTTAGACAATATGAAGACCAGTATTTTTAGATGATTCCTTAATATTAGCAAATACATACTGAAAGGGACCAGAGTATGTCACCCCAAAATATACCATTTTGGCATGAGGATTATTTCGAGCTGAAGGCAACTGAGAAACAGTAAGCATTGAAAAGACTCCTACCCTCCTCTATTTGCCTAAAGTCAGGTCATAAATCTTCCTTCGTGATGGTGCCTCACCTTTTCCCTTCTCTTGTGCCAGGAAGGGGAGAATGGTTTGTAATCACTAGAGATGATCTCCAGGGGTGTCCAATCTTTTGGCTTCCCAGGGCCACAGTGGAAGAAGAAGAATTGTCTTGGGCCACACATAAAATACACTAACATTAACACTAATGATAGCTGAAGAGCTAAAAAAAAAATCACAAAAAACTCAGATTTTTTTTTTTTTTTTTTTAAAAGCTCACAAATTGGTGTTGCACTGCATTCAAAGCCACTCTGGGCCACATGTAGCCCACGGGCTGTGGGTTGGACAAGTTTGATCTAGGCTCAGCCCAGAGACAGCACCTGAGAGGAACCTGCGTAACAAATCTTACTAAACAATATTTCATTAGTTTCTCTTGTATATTTACTTTCCCACAATTAACCACCCTCAAAATCCTAATCCTCTTTTCCTTCATCTTGTCACTTGCACACAGTCTGTTGCTCTTTGTTAAAATGGTATATAGCCCTGGGTTTTACTGTTTGAGGTCTTCACTTTTTTTCTATGACATACTTCATTTCATATGCATATGTGGTAAGTGATTTTTCTTGTTAATTTCCCTATTGTAGGTTTAACGTGTAGGGCAGCAGCCACTGAACTTAAGAGGGTAGAGAGAAAAATTTCCCTTTCTCACAATATCCATCTTTTTTAGTGAAGTGAACTAAGAAATGTCAAATTTTAAAATTGATATACCTTCTGAGGATGCTGAAAATAACTTCTTTGGTTACTTTTGAAGTATCTTAAATGAGTAATTCAGGAAATAATTAATAACAGCCAGCACTAAGACTAGACAAAAGCACTTAGGAATTATGCAGATAATGTATTTATTTTTTCTCATAAATTGTAGAAGCTTTGACATCAGGAGAGGGCATTATCTTTTTCACAATACTATACCTTCATGCTTAAATGTAATAAACCAAAAAGTCTTCAAATATTCATCCTTTCAGGGTCACCAATGTTAAATGCCAAGTGATGGTAATCTATGATTGACTGTTCTGGAGGTCTTACTTCTTTAGAAAAATCTTAAAAAATAGAATGTCTATTGTAAATGTGTACATTTTGTATCTGTTTATGAACATGTATGTATGTATATACGTATGTGTATATGTATACATGTGCATGTAGACATGTATACCTGTGTATATAAAATATCGCTCAGAGTCATATTTTATGTTAGCTCAAGTCTATAAGAAAGCTTGACACTGTACTGAAAGCAGATATTTTAAATGAAGTTTGACTTTTTTTTGTCTTCTTAATGTTTTTAATAGTATCAGTTGTGTGTCACAAACTGAAAAACACATTTGCTGTTTTAGGCAGAATAAAAAATGTGGGTTGTAAATAGTGTCTTTCATGGATAATTAAAGAATTTTTATTGAGAATGATATTAGAGGTTACTCTCAATGTGGCTATCTTCCCATTACTTGTATTTTTGAATGTCTTGGAAACATGGAAAATAATAGTGCGCTACTCTCTAACTTCTCTACTTCTTTTACTCCATCCACATAGAATATAGTAGAAATCTCAAGTTCTGTTTTGTTATTATTTGGAGAAAAATGGTCTCTTCACATGTATTTCCCCAGAATGACATTCTCGGACATAACCATAGTACAACAATCCCATTTTGGCATGTATTGATACCATATAACATGTTATCTATGTTTCATACTCACTTTGGCTGGCTATCCAAATGTTTTCCTTGATTCCTCACCTACTCCAGGACCTTCCACTAGATTTGTTATTATGGTTCTCTAGATTACTTCCACCTGAAAGAGTTGCTCAACCTTTATTTCTAACCTTGAGATTTAAAAAATTATAGAACAACAAAAAATTATAGAACACTTACTTTATGCAATGTCCCTCAGTTTCGGTTTGTTTGCTGATTCCACAAGAATAAATTCAGGTTTTGCTTTTTCTGCAGGAATACTAGGAACACATAGTGTTATTTCCAGTGCATTACATCAGGAGGCACGTCCCTGTGTTTGTCCTAAAATCGCACGTGTTAACGTTGATTGGTTGAATAAAGTTTCTCCAGTGTGCAGTTACTTTTTTCCCTTTGTAATTAATAAGTAATCTGAGGGGAAATACTTTGAGATTATATATAACTTTTGTTTCTTATCAAATATTTACTTAATAAGCTTTAGCTTCATTGATGAAGTTTTCTAACGTCATCACTTCCTCTATATTTACTAGTGTGCATTCTCCTTTAAGGGAGACTTGCCCTATTTGTCTTTTAATGTATTCATTGATTTTTATTTTATTCAATGAATTGCAATCTATTATAGTTATGTCTTTTGATGGTCAAATGTCATGAGTTTGGCCATAAGAACCTCCTGGGTGTTTTGGATAGGATTCCATCATTATTTGAAAACTTGTGTCACTTTCTGTTGCAAAAAGAGATTCCGGCTCATCCCTATTTCCCTTCATCAGCCCAAGAATCAATCGTTTCTCTAAGGAGCCTTGGTTTCTTTTAGTGACGATTAATATTCAGAAACCACGATCTGGGTTATAGATGTGCTTACTGTTATTTGTGTGTTGTTGCTTCTCAGCTATCTCTAGAAAACATGTACATATTTTTTTTAGATATTTTTTATTTCTATATTTATCATACATTAGCTGTTATTCTAGATCTTTATAAAAATGGAATCATAACTGAAGTGGCGTTGTTCATCTGGGTTAATAGCTGACTTTCCTTGTCCCACAGCCACGGAAAACTAGGACGCGGACACATCAGCGTGACGTTAAGAATAGAAGTTTAATAGGTGAAAGAAAGAGAAGAGCTCTCTCTGCTGCAGAGCCAGGGCTCCCACTGGTTTCGTGTTGAGATGCACGGGGTTTTATAGATGAGCTTGAGGAAGTGGCGTCTGATTGACACAGGGCACACACGATTGGTCGGATCAGCAGTGTCATTTGCATAGCGTGCAGGAATCTGGTCACTCCCACCCAAATCTTTTATTTTGCAGATGGTTCTCTGCCTGGCCGATGCCATGTTGCCTGTTACTTACTATACACATGGTGACAAAGAAAGGGGAGATGGAGCCTCCATGGTGAACATGTCTGGACCTTGGTAGCCTTTTCCTATTGGCACAACTGTTGGCATTCATCCATGCAAGCTTCCAGCTTGCTTATCTATGTCTGTAGCTCAATTTTTCAGGCTGCTTTTTGTTCGGGAATAAATGATTTGGGGGCTGCTTTTTATTAAAAGGGAAACTTTACCAAGGAATCACTTATCTTCACTAAACCTAAGTAATTTCTTTTTAGCTCCAGTGTCATAACTGCATATTCTTTTTGTTCAGCTTTTTTCATTCAACGTAATGATAATGAAAGGCATCCAGGCTGTTCCTCATATCAGTAATTTGGTCTTTTTTATTCCAGGGTAGTATCTTGCATGAGAATACTTCAAATTTTTAACCCTTTTTCGCTGATGCTCTTTTGGATTGTTTCAAGTTCTGGATTACTACAAACAAAAGTGCCACACACATTCTTGTCCACATCGTTTTGTTGCCATTCATTTTCATTTCTGTTGGATAAAAATCTAAAAGTGGAGTTATTAGGTTAAGGAATATTTTACTGGTTAATTTAGCTTGATAAGAAAATTATAAGCTGGGCACAGTGGCTCACGCCTGTAATTCCAGCCCTCTGGGAGGCCAAGGCAGGCAAATCACCTGAGGTCAGGAGTTCAAGACCAGCCTGGCCAACATGGTGAAATCTTATCTCTAATAAAAAATACAAAGATTAGCTGGGTGTGGTGGTGGGTGCCTGTAATCCCAGCCACTTAGGAGGCTGAGGCAGGAGAATTTCTTGAACCCGGGAGGTGGAGATTGCAGTGAGCTGAGATTGTACCACTGCACCCCAGCCTGGGTGACAGAGTGAGACTATGCCAAAAAGAAAAGGAAAGAAAGAAAATGGGTTAAAGAAGGAACGGCTTGGAGACCAAACATTACTAAATATTTTTTCC
>CAUYOR010129352.1:0-12164 GCA_963573925.1 Callimico goeldii | reverse complement strand
TGTTGAATATTGGCCCCCACTCTCTTCTGGCTTGTAGAGTTTCTGCTGAGAGATCTGCTGTAAGTCTGATAGGCTTGCCTTTGTGGGTAACCTGACCTTTTTCTCTGGCTGCCCTTAGTATTTTCTCCTTTGTTTCAACCCTGGTGAATCTAATGATTATGTGCCTTGGGATTGCTCTTCTTGAGGAATATCTTTATGGTGTTCTCTGTATTACCTGGTGTTGAATATTGACCTGCTTTGCTAGTTTAGGAAAATTTTCCTGAATAATATCCTGTGGGTATTTTCCAGCTTGAATTCATTCTCTCCGTCACATTCAGGTACACCTATCAAATGTAAATTGGGTCCTTTCACATAGTCCCATATTTCTTGGAGACTTTGCTCATTCCTTTTTACTTTTTCTTCTTTAATCTTGTCTTCTTGTTTCATTTCATTAAGTTGGTCTTCGACCTCTGATATCCTTTCTTCTGCTTGAACAATTCGAGTGTTTAAACCTGTGCATGCTTCTCGGAGTTCCTGCATTGTATTCTTCAGTTCCATTAATTCACTTATATTCCTCTCTAAGTTGTCTATTCTCATTAGGAGTTCATCAAACCTTTTTTCAAAGTTCCTAGCTTCTTTACGTTGGGCTACAACATGTTCTTTTAACTCACAGAAGTTTCTTATTATCCATACCCTGAAGAGTGGTTCTGTCTTTGGGATGCGCTCGTTCTCCATCAAGCCTTGTTCCTTTGTTGATGTGGAACTGTGATCATCTTTAGAGGGATAGGTGTTCTGACTTTGAGTATTCTCAGCGTTTTTTACACTGGTTTCTTGCCGTCATTGTAAATTTATCCTCCTGTCGACTTTGAAATTACCAACTTTCAGATTAGGTCACTTGAGTGGACGTCAAAGTTGTTAGTTCCTGGGGCCAGAGCAGTGGCGTTAAGACTGATGGTGCTTTTCTGCCCAGGATTCTCCTGTCTGGCTTCCTTCTTGTGTCCGTGGTAGGCAACTCTGCCTTCCTGGGGCTCCAAACCTTGGTCAGAAGGGGAACCAGTCTCGTTTACTCTGCGCCAAGAGCTGCCGCGCCGGGGTGCTGTCACAGCCTCTGCACCGGCCTCAGGAGTCGTACTGGGGAGCCGTGTTGGTCCTCCAAACCTCGTTCAGAGGGGGAGCCGGCCCTGTTCACTCTGCTCCGAGAGCTACTGTGCCGAGGTGCCAGCGAAACCACTGCGCCGGCCACAAGAGTCGCACTGGCGACCCGTGTGACTCCTCCACTGGGGCTCTTCTGCTCTGTGAGCGACCAGAATTTGTCTGAAAATGTGGCATCCTCTAGTTCTCTGCGCCTTCCCTGAGAGCTGCAATCCCGAGATGTTAGCGATTGGCCATCTTGGATCCGCCCCCCGGCCTTGTTTTTATTACTTGTATCTCTATGCTGTATGGCTTGATTGCTCTTGTATACTGTAAGAAATTTCAGATCTGGAAATGTGATGTCCCAAAACACTGAAAATAGACATAGTCATCATTTTGACACAAGTGTTAGGATTTGATTAAGTTTTCCATTTTGATAAAGATCTTTTTTCTTTTGCATACAGAATTTCTAAGTTATCAAATGATGTGATTGAGCTTTTCAACAGAAAACTGTTTTATTAGTTTTCACATGAGCATACAGGTGTGAGAGAAACTTAAATTTTTTCCTATAAGGGGAAGGCATCGCCTTGAAAAAATTAGATTCCTAAAGAATTCCCAATGTATGGATGCTAAGACTGTGTCATCAAACATAATGGTATTTACCACTTGGTAACTACTGATGCACAGCTTAGAAGAAACTGCTATACCCACTCCTTACACACCTAAAAAAGATGTTTCTTAATCAAGTTATATTGGTTCAATATGTTCTGAGTAGAAATAGGAACAATAATTAATTTCAGTTAAAAATATTCCTTCTTGGTAGATGTTATATTTCTTTTTACATAACCACATTTTTTTCACCTACTCTGATATGGTAGATTTCTGTACAGCAGAACATTGGGAGTTATATTGTTGACAGGATGCCTGATGGAAAGTTTTGCATACAATATCATTGTTATGTTTTATTGCTTCCCCACTTAGTTGTAACAGTCTATGAAACAAAAATGAAACATTCTTTTTGACCTTAAAGGTTAGAATGATTATATAACCTTAGATTGTGGTAAAAATATTCAAAGTTGTGTTCTGTTTTGTCTTTTGAGGAAAGGTATGGCCAAAGAACTTTAAAAAACTCTTTTAGTGCTGTTTAAATATTTTTGCTTCTTCTAAAAAAGTGTAATTTTAAAAATAAACATTTAAACTACTTAAGAGATGATTATTTTAGGTCTTAGTGTAGTTAAACATTTCTTCTGGAACATGGAATGTAGTTCAGTTTTTGAAGTGAAAATAATTAGTATTTTTGAACAGGCGTTTCCTTTTTTAATAATGGATAAATTCCCTTGTCTATGTGTTTTATGTTTCTGACTTTAGCTGAAATATAATTTCATGGAATTATTTGGGTACCATATTGATTAAATTCATTCTGTTCTAATTTTATTTGTTGCTGGTTTCTCTACCTGGTTCAAGGAATGAACTTAAAGCAATGTATAACATATCTCCATTTTCTAGTACTGTATGAAAATTTACCAAGACTGAAATGTATTTTTGTAGCTGTACTTCATGAAAGCTAGGACAGTTGTTTAAAAACAAACAAAAGCTAAAAATTGAAAAATTACTACAATAATAGAAACTTCAGTTATCAAATCCAAACCAGATAAAACTGTTGTAGCTATACCATTCACTTGAGTTCCATTGGAGCTTAAATTCTGACATTGTCTTAAGGAGTATGGAAATTAAAAACAGGATGTGTGTTATTACATAGTACACAGAGATACTGTAACTTCAGTCGAAATTCAAGGTAACATATTCCTCTATGTTCATAGGTTGTGGCATATAATTCTTAGAGTTCCAGTGAAAAACTTAGAATATATTATTCTGTAATATTAAAACTTTAATGGAAATTTCTTTCAATTTTGAAACGAAAGAAAATATTTTAATGTGGTTACATAATATATCACACTCATTGTGGGGCTGAAGACCAAATTGAGCTCTGTTTTTAAGGTGAAATTTTACCTGAATCTTTTTCAGGTTTATGTTAGTACAACAAATCTAACTTCAAAGGGATTTTAAGATTTTATTGAGATACTAAGATGCAATTGGAAAAATGAATAATACTGTTCTTCCCACCTGCAGCGATACTAAAGAATCATTGTCTATAAGCCATAATGTTCCAGTATTTTTCTAGATGAATCTGTAATGATAATTCTGGGCTTATTTAACATTTGTATACCTAGTTCCCTTTCTAATTGTTCCTCATTCATTAATTCCTATTCTTTGCTAGACACTCTATAAGACACTGATGACGCATAGAGAAGACACATTTCCAAGACAGCCAACTTAGTGGAATAGTCAGAGGCCACATAGCTTTAATCATCTAAGTTCATGCTGAATAAATCCATCTATTGGCAGGATGTATTGCACAGGATAGCTGTGAAGATAAGATTAAATAACATGTAAACTGCCTTGTAAAGCTTAACAAACATGTGGGTACCTTTCTTAATATATATAAACGTGGTTTGTTTTTAGATGTTGCTGTGGATGGTGTTGCCCTCATCTCCCGTTTGATTTGGAGAGACAGTATAGTGTAGTGTAGTATAGTATAGTATGGTATTTAAAGCACAGACTAGGAGTCAGAATGCCAGGGTTTTGATTTCTGACTCCGTGATTTACAAGCTCTGTGACCTTGCCCAAGTTACTTAACCTTGCTGTACTTTATTTTCCTCATCTTCAAAATGAGGATAATAACCAAGCTTACTTTATGGGTTTTTTGTGAGAACCAAATGAGTAAATACATGTAAAGCACTTAGAATAGTGCTTAATACATACTATTGTGTTTAATATTAGCTATTATTATTTTTTGTATACTTATATTTATTTACAAGTTTGTTTTTGTGTGTGTGTGTGATTTTTTTTGAGAAAGAGTCTTGCTCTGTCGCCAAACTGGAGTGCAGTGCCGTAATCTCGTCTCACTGCAACTTCCACCTCCCAGATTCAAGTGATTCTTCTGCCTCAGCCTCCTGAGTAGCTGGGACTACAGGCATGTTTAACGTTTTTTGTTTTTTTTTTTTAAACATTGGGTACAGATAATATATGAACTTAAATATGGTTTTTTGTTTCCAAGTTTATAGCCCTGCTTTTTTCCTTGGGCCACGTGTTCCTTCCACTCATCACTTGGGCTTGTTGATTTATGTGATGTGTGTCTGATTTTTCCACACTTACTAGAACTTGTGAAATGAATGTCATCCTTTTCAAACTACTGTAATTATTTTTCTGATTTTTCTTTTTTTTTTTGAGACAAGGTCTCTGTAACCCAGACTGGAGTGTAGTGGCCTGATTACAGGTCACTGCAGCACCTCAACCTCCCATGCTCAAGTGATCCTCCTGTTTCAGCCCTGCAAAGTGCTGAAATTAAGGCATCTGCTGCCACACACACCCAGCTAATATTATTTGTATTTATTTGTAACTGTTGCCCTGGCTGGTCTCAAACTACTGGACTCAAGCAATCCTCCTGCCTTAGCCTCTCAAGATGTTAGTATTACAGGATGAGCTATCATGCCTGGCCTCAAACTCCTCATGTTTAGAACACTGTATTTCCTGTTTTGGAATCACTTTTAGGCCGTATGGTGTATTGTTCTACATATCCTTTATCTTTTGAGAGTAGGTTTGATATAATTAATTAATACATGTTATCATGTTTTTGAAAGGTGATTGATAAGTAATTTGGAGCCAGGCACAGTGGCTCAAGCCTGTAATCCCAGCATTTTGGGAAGCCAAGGCAGGTGGATCACAAGGTCAAGAGATAGAGACCATCTTGGTCAACATGGTGAAACCCCGTCTCTACTAAAAACACAAAAATTAGCTGGGCGTGGTGGCGTGTACCTGTAGTCCCAGCTACTTGGGAGGCTGAGGCAGGAGAATTGCTTGAACCTGGGAGGCGGAGGTTTCAGTGAGCCAAGATTGTGCCACTGCACTCCAGCCTGGCGCCTGGCGACAGAGTAAGACTCTGTCTCAAAAAAAAAAAAAAAAAAGATAAGTAATTTGAACTAAAATGAAAAATGGAGTATAAAGTAAAAGGAATATTTTTAAAATATTTAAACATAATTTAAAAAGATTCCAGAAATATTTTTGAGAACAAGTGTACTTTATGCTTCTGAAGTGTATTTAGAAAGGAGACACTGTCAGATATATAAGTTACAGTTTGTTAAAATTTGTATGTTCATAGTCTCACACAGAATTATTACTTAATATTTGTGAATCTTATGTTGCTATGCTTCTGAGGCTAAGTTCTGTATAGTATAACCTAAAATTATTTGGAAAGTATTTGTGGACACATTTCCCAGCTGATATTGGGCATGCTTTTAGTAGCTTTTCTGTTAAAAATTATTTGGCATTGGCCAGGAGTGGTGGCTCATGCCTGTAATTCCAGCACTTTGGAAGGCTGAGGCAGGTGAATCACTTGAGTTCGGGAATTTGAGACTAGCCTGATGAATATGGCAAAACCCTGTCTCTACTAAAACCACAAAAAATTAGCTGGGCATGGTGGTGGGTGCTTGTAATCCTAGCTACTCGGGAGGCTGAGGCAGGAGAATTGCTTGAACCCAAGAGGTGGAGGTTGCAGCTAGCCAAGATAGCGCCACTGCAGTCCGGCCCCAGCGACAGTGCAAAACTCCATCTCAAGAAAACAAAAATTGGTATTTCTCATAGAACTTTTAATATGGTCTAATGTACATTATGAATCCCCAAGGTATGATATGATTTTTTATTTATCTTATTAACTACAGAATGTATAACATCTCTTACATCCAGTTCCCTTTTTAACTGTATAAAATGAGTCATTACATATGTATGTTTTACATGTCATTTAGTCTTCACAGCTATTCTCTGCAATATATCCTGCCAATAAATTGATTTATTCAGCATGAACTCAGATAATTAGCATTACACAGATGATGCTAATAAAGTACCTTGACCTAGTAGATATTTAAGAAACTGGATTTACTCTTCAGGGAGGCTAGTTCATGAGCATTAAGATCATTTGGCACTTTTACACTTTGCATTGTTTAACATTTAGTTATTTGTAATAATACAATTAATTTATATAATTAAAAAGTCAGTATTTGACCTGCCATTGAAATACTAAATTGAGTTGTTAACCTTTTAACAAGAAAAAGTTAATGTCTATTTATACTAATTCTTAAGTGTTTAGCTTTTGTGAAAACTAAATCCAGGTAGTGTTATGACTTCTTTATTAATGTTGAGACCTAAATTAGGAAGCACAGTGTAATATAAAGATCACACATTTTGAATTTGGGTAGTTCTTGGTTTGACTTTTAGCTCTTTTAATAATTAGAGTCTCTTTGGATAAATAATTTAATCTCCTTGTGTCTGATCTGTAAAATGAAAATAATAATCTATATCTCATAAGCTTTTGTAAGATTTACTCCTGAATTATATGCATATAAAATGATTGGGCACAGTCTACTGATTCTGTTTACAGGAATTCTTTACCTTTACTTCCCACTTAAGCTATGGTAGTGAGAGAAATAGCAGCCTAATCTGAGATTAATAATGCTGAGATAAAAGCAGTTTATCTCTTTATCACCAAGATTTTAGCCTCTTTAGTTTGCATTGGTTTGATTAGGTCACTGCTATTGCTTTGGTTATCAGATTGTTTTATATGTAAGATCTTTTTAGGCAGAGTAGCTGTGTATAAGCTACTTTAAGACTAAAATGGTTGGCTTTTAAAGGAAACAAAATAGGTAAATCTACCAAGTCCCCTTCAATATGTGAAAAATACAGAAATTGGTAAGAAAAAAACCCACAATATTGTTTGACTGTTTTAAAAATAGCAACCATTAGAAATGTTTTATGAATACATTTAATTTTTTGTTGAATGTCTTTTGTTTCTCATGTAAACCAATTATATTACTGTAACATGTTTGACCACGCTATATTCAGAATTGTTTTCCATATTTTGAGAAATATTGAAAAATAAAAGTGGTTCCTATCAAAAAACTTAAACTCTAGCTTTAAAAACACACAGAAAAGATAGGAAACCCTATATATTGTAAAATATTGAATAGGTGCAATGAAAGTTTTAAGGAAGAAAGTGTGATTTGATTTAATCAGGATTCACTTGAGGAGTAGAACGTGAGCTGAGCCTTGAAGACATTAAATGTCTATGGATGACATGGTCTGTCATGGAGCAAAACAAGATATGAGTAAGTGAATTAACAAAGGAAGTGTTTAAAAAGAAATGCTGAAGATGGCATGTGAAAGTGAGAAAAGGAGAACAGAGAATGTTATATTAAAGAAAATGCGTTAGGAGAGGTGAGAGTAAAGGGTCAATAGTTCCAGATGCCACAGAGAGCCAAAGAGAGAAAGCTAAAGAAAAGTATAATAGTGCAATCAGTTGAGTATTACAGGGATTAAAAGGAAATTGACATGGAGGATGGTATTTGTTAGCAAAATAGATGAGAGTTGGATGATCTGATCTATGAGGTTTCATAGGGTCAGAACATTTTTCTTTTTTAAGATTAAATAAGGTGAAAGAACAGGTTGATTCTATGAGATTAAGAGACTTAAAATGGCAGAAAGAGCAAGGAAGAATCATCTCCTTTTATGAGGATTGCCTGGATGGGAAAGAATGAGTCCTAAGTAAAGGTATTAGTTTTAGTCAGGGGGAACAACTTTTTCCTGTAAGATTGAAGGGAAAGCTACAAAGATAGATGTGGGCCTATTGATGAATATAAATAAAAATAAGATTTTATAAGATAATTTACACTTAATGATAGTATCTTCAGAAAGTGCTGTCATAGGAGGCAAGATTATCTCTAGGTATTATTTAGGTTAAAGGAGATATAGTTAAAGGTTAGGAATTACTACTGTTGGGAAAGTAATAAGAGATTGATAAAGGATTTGTAGAGGCTTTGTGAGTTTGAAGTTGAATAATTTGAACAGTGATGGCCTCAGTCCACATTTGCAGTAAAGTGAAGAAATTATTGCAGTCTATAATGGTCAAGTAGAACATTGGGTTTATAGTAATGAGGAAATACCACTGAGGTTGGGAAAATTGGGTGAAATGTATAGTGATTTTTTTTAGTACTTTCTAAATTTGCTCTGTTAGCCAACTATTGATTGAATTAAAGATACTTATCATTTTCCTCTATCTGCCATTTTTTAAAGAACAAGCCAACAAAGGATCTTGATGCTAAAACAGGTGTATGATGTTTATTTAACTGAATATGCTGTGTGGATTAGTTACTGCTTGGTTCACTTAATCTGGGGTTGGGGATTGTATTTAAAATGAGCCACCTACACTGTACATTTAGAAAAATTTTAAATCAAAATATCATTCTGTTTTTTAATATTCTGCTATAGTAGTTGGTTTTATATTTGCCTCTAGTGTGATTTTACTATTTGTCTTTATGCTTATTTATTATGATAATGAATCACTAAGATTCATAATTTAAAATTTATTGGAAAGGTTTTCCACAAATTGCTTTGACTGCTTTTTATAGAAATAGAAATTAATGAATAAAATAATTAATGAAAATAACTCTCTGTTCTCCTCTTACAAATTAGCCTTATACTTGGCAGATATCTATTCCTAAAGAGTTTCTAAATGAATCACATCTTTCCATCTTAAAATCAGATAAATGTTTTATTTGCTATACCATCAGCTGCAATGCAATTCAATAAATATGTTTAGTATGTTACCCACTCAGGACTTGATTTTTTTCTTAAATCTTGAAATAACATTATGACTCTACAAATACCTCCTTGACTCTACAAATACCTAGTTGATTGCTTGAAGTCACCTAGTTGCTTGTTAAATAACAGCAAAACTCAGTGTAGACCTCTAAAAGTCCTGGCTTGGCTAGCCACATCATTTGAGGAATTGTCATTGCCTTGATTAATAACTGTCCATATTGGTGGCCAGTACATTTTCTGCTACTTTTTATATCACCAAATATTTCTTAGGAAAATAACTCAAGAGGAAGTAATGTTATTCCAGCTGATAAATTAATCCTGGAGCACTTAGCATTCTTTTAAATTCATTAAACCTCTTTATCATATAAAATAAGACTTAAAAATCTTATTCTGTCTCAAGATAAAAAATAATTTTATGCGCTATACACAGCAAAATTCATGTTTAAGATTTCTTTAAAACTATTAGTCTTTTAAAAAAATTATTTAAATACCCTTACTACCCTAATGAGGGACATTATAAAAATTTTTATATCTCCATCTACATTTTACAACCTTTTTTTTTTTTTTTTTTTTTTTGAGACAGAGTTTCGCTCTTGTTACCCAGGCTGCAGTGCAATGGCGCGATCTCGGCTCACTGCAACCTCTGCCTCCTGGGTTCAGGCAATCCTCCTGCCTCAGGCTTCTGAGTAGCTGGGGTTACAGGCACAGGCCACCATGCCCAGCTAATTTTTTGTATTTTTAGAAGAGACGGGGTTTCACCATGTTGACCAGGATGTCTTGACCTCGTGATCCACCCGCCTCGGCCTCCCAAAGTGCTGGGATTACAGGCACGAGCGACTGCGCCCAGCCCTACAACCTTTTTATACTACATGAAAATATTTTAAAAGATCTCTATGATGTCTGTAATCTCTATGATCTCTATGATGTCATATAAGATTCTATACCATTATAATCTGTAGATTAAGCCAATAATTTATATACAAACCTTATATGTATATGTTCATATCATCTCTCACATCATCTGAATGAACACTGAAAATGATTCCAATGATAAGGTACTATTTGGATATTGTGTGCTAGGCACTCTTTTAAGAAATTGACACATAGTATATTATTTATCTTTACAGTCCTGTTGAGGTACATACAATTCTGTGAAGTAAATGCTATTATTCTTATTTTACAGATGAGAAAACTGAGGCTTAGAGAGGCTTAGTGAGTGGCAGTGGAGCACACACTTGAATCCAAGTCTGTCCTACTCCAGTCAATTATCATAACTATAACTTCCCATATCAGTAGCGTCTTTTAACATGAGCAATCTTAAGGTGGGGCAAAAAATCGCCTCAATTTCCATAGAAAAGATGAAAGAGACCTTGATGGTCTAATTTGGCATCTAAATTTATGAGGTTTTTAATGAACTATTAAAACAGTTCTTGTAATGATATGTTTTCCTTTTAGCTTTTTTTTCCAAGGTCTTCCTTTACTAACTTGTTGCTTTTGGTCTTCACAGTGCTGAGTTCCTGTAAAACTATTGACTAAAGTAAATATAATGAAGTACCCTTTTGAAAGTCTTTTAACAGTGTTGAGATGCTCATCACAGCATTATTTGTAGTAACGTAGAATTGGAAACAATATAAATAGCTTAGAGAAGAGGAATGAATTATTCGAAATCCTTACAATAGAATTTTGTGGTCACCAAAACTTAGATTGAAAAGGAGCTTTTGTAACTTTGAAATATAATGTTAAATAGATAAAAGGTAAAACCTGGAAACCAAAGCATGATTATAACTGTAGTTTTTGTATTACTTTATTTTTTCAATAAAAACTCTCATTTTAAAGAGGCCAGAAAAAAACCAATAGGGTACATTATAAAGATTTTTATAGGCAGAACCAACCTATTTTAGGAGTAGAAAGATTAGATTGTGAAGAATTCATTATGTATAGAATCTGTTCTGTTAAGCTGAGAAACAAATTATGATATTTTGCCTGAATATTTTTTTCTTCTAAATATGGAGGAAGCTTATTGATTATTCTAGCCAATTCTTGTAAGATTTACTTGAGTCTGGACTGCTGCTTACAAAGATGATTAGGTAATAATGATAGCACGCTTAAAAAATGTACTGTTTAATAAAAATTTAATTCCTCAAAACAACCTTATGGGAAATATTACTGTTATCTTCTTCTTTATAGATAATGGAAACTGAGATGCACTTAGATTAATTAATCTGCCCAAATATAGATGGTAAGTGGGAAAGCCAGCATTTTGCATCTAGGCATTCTGGTTCTGAAGCCTGTGTGCCTAAACACTACACACTAGATATTTTATTAGTGAAAATCATTTATAACTTTTAGTTCAGAGTTGAAAATAATTATTTTATTAAGGTATGGCCATTGAGAATAGCTTATGACCAACTCTTCATTACATATTTAGTATGTTTAAAAATCATCTTTTGGTTTGGTTGATGGCAGTTATTTACAGAACCCTAAACTGTTGGTGACTGCTAACAAAGTTTCTTTTCTTCTCCTTTGAATCAACTCTTTCAGTAGGGCTGGATGCTTTGTATGTGGTGATATAAAAAGTGTCTAAGGAGAACTACAAAAGTTTCCGAATTTTAGTTTATCACATCGTTTTAGAATTCATTCACAATTGGTTGACATTTGCTCTTAGTTGGAGAAGTAGACTTCATAGCCTAGAGTTCTTTGAGACACAAAATTAAAATCACTATTAATTCTTTCCCTCAACTGGCTGTCTTCACATCTATTTTTTTCTTGAGACTTATGTACCATTATCCATATGCAAATAGTTTAGATGATCATGTAGCTCTTTTATTAAGTAAACAGTTTTGTTGTTCTCTGAAAAGGATGAGTTGTGCAGACTTCAGTTATAGCAGATAGTTTGTTTTATTATTAAGTATCTTATTTTATAGAATAGGTAAAACTTGTATTTATACAAGGTTGAAAATGTACAAAGATTGAAAATAATTCATCTTTCTACTCTCTCCAAGTCCCCTTCCCGGGGTGTTTTTCTGTATCTTTCATTTTCAGTAAAGTCATCGAAGCCAGGAAGAAACAATTAATGTTGTACTAAACTGGTGTTTTAGTCTTCCTCAGTGTGAAACTTCAGTATGCTAAAAAGCTCTTGGCTTTTGAAAAGAATTTATACAAAGTATTCACCTTTTATATGTTAAATAGCATAACTTTATTTTTCTGCTGCTACGGGCCGGGGGCGCCGGGCCGCGCGCCGCGCGAGCCCCCCACCGCACCAACAAACACACAAAAAAAAAAAAAAAAAAAACAAAATAAAAAAGAATACAATAAAACAATTGTTAGATAGAAGAATGAGACAG
>CAUYOR010129351.1:0-25997 GCA_963573925.1 Callimico goeldii | reverse complement strand
AAGGTCATGAGATCGAGACCATTCTGGTCAAAATAGTGAAACCCCGTCTCTACTAAAGATATAAAAAATTAGCTGGGCACGGTGGCGCGTTCCTGTAATCCCAGCTACTTGGGAAGCTGAGGCGGGAGAATTGCCTGAACCCAGGTGGCGGAGGTTGCGGTGAGCCGAGAATTGCGCCATTGCACTCCAGCCTGGGTAACAAGAGCGAAACCCCGTCTCAAAAAAAAAAAAAAAAAAAGAGATGCAGTCACTGGGCCAGATAATGCTTATAAGCTTACATGCTAAGAGAAGAATTGCCTCTTACTGAGCCTGTGTGGTGTTCCTTCCTTCCCTCTTTGGATTTGTGGAGCCCCACTCACTTGGGGACAAACAGACTTAGCTGTGATGCTGATCTCATGCTCTAGCCTGTACCATTGCCAGTCTCTATCTGCCAGCCTCGACAGAAGCTCCAAACCTGCATGATCCAGGAATTAGAGCAGGGATATCCAATCTTTTGGCCTTTCTGGGCCACACTGGAAAAAGAAGAATTGTCTTGGGCCACACATAAAACACAGTAACACTAAGGATAGCTGATGAGCTAAGAAAAAGAAAAGAAAAAAATCACCAAAACCATCTCATAATGGTTTAAGAAAGTTTAAATCTGTGTTGGGCTGCACTCAAAGCCGTGCTGGGCTCCATGCAGCCTGCAGGCTGCAGGTTAGACAAGCTTGATTGAGTCATAAAGCATTCAGTCAGCTGCTTGGTACCATTCATTATTACATTACCACAAATTATTTTATCGTGAACTATAAGCTTAAGTGTATTTTTCTTATTTTAATATTTTGCAAATACAGAGTGTGACGTACAATAAATACATTTGATAAGTTGCATTTTTTTTTAAACTTTCATTAGATTGATGATGTACGTTACAATTTCTGGTCTCTTAGAATTGAGGGAATGTGACGTTAAGGCTGTAACAGAATGAGACGTAGCACAGTTATTTTTGTTGTTGTTGTTGTTGTTGTTTTTGCGACGGAGTCTTGCTCTGTCACCCAAGCTAGTGTACAATGGCGTGATCTTGACTCACTGCAACTTCCACCTCTCAGGTTCAAGCAATTCTCGTGTCTCAGCCTCCCTAGTAACTGGGATTACAGGTGCCCATGACCACACCTGGCTAGTTTTTTTTTTTATTTTTATTTTTAATGGAGATGGGGTTTTGCTATGTTGGCCAGGCTGGTCTTGAACTCCTGACCTCAAGTGATCCACCAGCCTCGGCCTCTCAAACTGCTGGGATTACAGGCGTGAGCCACTCTGCTCGGCCCATAGATACGCTTTAACTGATGATAGGAGGCTTAGGAAAAGTGGAAATGAGAATAAATTAATAATCATTGGGATAATAATACTACTTATTGAGTGATTATTTTATTCCAGTTATAAATTTTCTCCAATTCTTAGGTAAGCTCACAAGGAAGATAATTTGACTTTAATCATTTTAAACATTTGTATATTGTGGTCTTCCTCCTATGGCCTTTTTATTTAATAAAACACTTTATGTAGATATATTCCTATGCCATAAAATTCATCCTTTTAAAGAGTAGAATTTGGTAGGTTTTGGTATATTCACAGTTGTACCTATAGCTTTTTTTAATCTGAATTTCTTATGGATCAGATCTTACTGCTTCTTGTATCTGCCAGCTTTCACTCATGGTGAATTATTTCCTTATGGGCTTTTTAATTTTTAGATTGTGAGTTGATCTTCGGTAAGGCTTCGCATGTGGAAATCCTATATCAATTGGATAGAAAATGTGTCCCTTGGCCGGGCGTGGTGGCTCATGCCTGTAATCCCAGCACTTTAGGAGGCTGAGGCAGGTGGATCACAAGGTCAGGAATTCGACCAGCCTATCTCTACTAAAAATACAAAAAATTAGCCGGGTGAGGTAGTGGGCACCTGTAATCCCAGCTACTCAGGAAGCTGGGGCAGGATAATTGCTTGAACCCAAGAGGCGGAGGTTGTAGATAGCTGAGATTGCACCATTGCACTCCAGCCTGGGCAAGAGCATGAGACTCTGTCTAAAAAAAAAAAAAAGGAAAAGAAGAAAATGTGTCCCTCTAGAGGGATTACTGTATTTATTTGCCCTTCGGTATAACTGGCCACCCACTTCCTTTTCCTGCTGTTGTTGTTAGTTGATTGGATTAGAGCTCCAAAACCATGGGAGTAGAGAAAATTTGAATTCCAAACCTATGGAAGGGAGACAGGGGTCATGGTTATGAATTCCCAAAGACATTTTCCTGAACAGAGCCCAGGTCTGGATCAGAATTTCTCAACGTGGCATAACTGACATCCTGGGCTGGGCACCTCTTTGTTGTGAGGAGCTGCCCCTACATGGTAGGATATTTAGCTGCATCCTTGGCCTCTATAAGATGCCAGCAGTATCCTTCCCCCAGGTTGGGACAATCAAGTGTCTCTCTGCTCCCTAAGGGACATTGCCAAATGTCCCTTGTGGGGGGCAAAATTGCCCCTGGTTGAGAACCTCTGGTTTAGGCAAACAAGCTTCCCCAACATTATGGAAAAGGAAAGAGAACTCAGCAAGTTTCCTTATCACCAACCTGTGCCAGCCAGAGGATGTCTTTCTTATTTTCCCAATTTTGCTCTAAGGTTGTAGCCTTTTGGGGGTTATGGATTTATGGGTCTCAGTTCCAATTGTTCTTCCCTCACCTGGGCTCAGGGTCCTTAGGCAGGGGCTGGGGTAGGATGAGAAACACAGGGACAGCTCTTATGCTTCGTGGTCCTGTTTTTGGTTTTCCTTCTTTATTTTTAGCTCCTATGGGTTTATCTTACTTTCTTGGGAATTTGTCTATACATTTTTTTGTTGTTGAGACAGGGTCTCACTCTGTCACTCAAGCTGGAATGTAGTGGCATGACTGTAGGTCCCTGCAGCCTTGAACTCCTGGGCTCAAGTGATCCTCCTGCCTCAGCCTCCTGAGTGTCTGGGACTACAGGCATAAGCTGCCACACCTGGATAATTTATTTTTATTTTTTGTAGATATCTGATCCTGTCATGTTGCCCAGGCTGGTCCTGAACTCCTGGCCTCAAGCAATCCTCCCACCTAGGAGTCCCAAAGTGCTGGAATTACAGGCATGAGCCACTGCCTGTCGGTTTATACGTATAGTAGACTGACACATTACAGTAAGCATTTCTGGGAATTTTGTAACAAGAGGAATTTTAGGTCATCCGATCTATAATATTGCCAGAATTGTGGGTCCCTAGGTAGATACCATTATCTCCATACAGATATGAAGAAACTAAGACCAAAAGAGGTTGAGTGATTGATTCATCAAAGACCACACAGCTGGTAGGTGGCAAAGCTGGGATTTGAACCTACCCTGATTTAAAAGTTAAGAGCTGTATAGAATCCAGTGGTTTGGGAACTGGAAGGTGCATTCATTTCCTATTACTGCTGTAATAAATTACCAATAATATAGTGGCTTAAAACAATGCAATCTTACCGTTCTGGAGGTCGGAAGTCTACAAGGGGTTGGTAGGGTAGCGTTCCTTCTGAAGACTCGAAGGGAGAGCCCATTGTCTTGCCTTTTCAGCTCCTAATGGCTGCCTGCTGTCAGGGTTTCATGGTCCCTTCCTTGCTTCAACTTTTGCTGCTTCTGTTATTCTATCTCCTTCTCCAAGTCTGACCCTCCTGCCCCTCTCTTATAAGGATCCTGTGGTCACAGTGAACTCACTTAGATAATCCAGGATAATCTTTCCATCTCAAGACCCTGGATTTAACCACATCTCTGAAATCCCCTCTGCATTGTAGAGTAACATATTTACAGCTTCTGGGGACTAAGATGTGAACATTTTTAGGGAGGCATAATTCAGCCTATCACAGAAGGTATCTAACAAATACAGATGTTCTTCAATTTATGACACAGCATCAAAAATTGAAAATATTGGCCAGGTGTGGTTTCCAGCACTTTGGGAGACTGAGGAGGGCAGATCACAAGGTCAGGAGATCAAGACCAGCCTGGCCAAAATGGTGAAACCCTGTCTCTACTAAAAATACAAAAATTAGCCGGGTGTGGTGGTGCACACCTGTAATCCCAGCTACTTGAGATGCTGAGGCAAGAGAATCGCTTGAACCCAGGAGGCGGAGATTGCAGTGAGCCGAGATTGTGCCACTGCACTCCAGTTTGGGCAACAGAACGAGACTCTGTCTTCAAAAAAAAAAAATTGGTCACTAACAAGAATCCTTGAGCTTAACTTACAGGATGGCAGATAAAGAAACAGCTTGATACAATCCCCTCCACTTGCAGCAATAACTGGCTGGAAGAGACCAGAGACTCAGGTTCTGGTCTCAGCATCACTGCAAACCAAGTGGCCTCTCCTCTTTGGGACCCAGGTGGCCTTCCCTCTTTGGGCCCCACTCTCTGCATCTCTGGTCATATGGCATTCTTTCCTGCGTGTCGTTGTCTCTGTTGTCCTTTCTTCTGCTTTTTTTTTCAAACCTATTTTTATTTTACTTTAAGAGACCAGGTTTTACTCTCACCCAGGCTGGAGTTCAGTAGCGCCATCACGACTCATTGCAGCTTCAAATACCTGGGTTAGCGTGATCCTCCCACCTTGGCCTCCCAAGTAACTAGGACTACAGGTGCACACCACCATGCCCAGCTAATTGTTAAAGTTTTTTAGAGACAAGGTATTTCTATGTCATCCAAGCTAGTCTCTAACTCCTGGCCTCAAGCTCTCCCCCTGCCTGAGCCTCACAAAGCTCTAGGATTACAAGCATGAGCCACTCTACCTGGCCTCTTTCTGCTTCTTAAATGCACCAATCATATTGGATCTAGTCCAATATGATCTCATCTTAACTATACCTGGACAAGGTGACGTTCCGAGGTTACAGGTGGACATGCATTTTTGGAAGAGACCATTCAACCCAGAACACCAAGTGAGAGGCACTGTGACCCATAACCAGAACCCTGGGGAAAGCAGAAGGACCCAAAGCTCTCCTTTCCCACCCATGACCTGTATCACACATATGCAGGCTATGGCCTTGCACCTGTGCAGTGTGTGCTGGAATAAGCAGGGCAGACCCAGAGCTCTGTTCAGCTGGCTGCTGCACATGGTTAGTGGCTCGTGATAACTGACCCTCATGACCCTCCATCCAATGGTCCTGCCAACCCCGAGCAAAGCATCCTTCTGTTTCAGATAGGCCTTAATTGGGGAAAGGTATTGTCTGTGGCCTCTGCCTTTGGCTTCCATCTCCCCGTCTTTGAGTAAATCAGGGCTCCCTCTTGGGGACTCAACTTCCCTCACTCTCAGGCTAGCTAGGGCCTTATCCAAGAATTCAGGACATGGTTAATCAGCACATTCCATCTCCCTGGTCCCAAAGATTGATTAAGAGCGAGCACAGCTGGGCACAGTGGCTCATGCCTGTAATCCCAGCACTTTGGGAGGTTGAGGTGGGTGGATCATGAGGTCAGGAGTTTAAGACCAGCATGACCAATGTGGTGAAACTCCAACTCTACTAAAAATACAAAAGTTAGCTGGGTGTAGTGGTGTGTGCCTGTAATCCCAACTACTCAGGAAACTGAGGCAGGAGAATTTGCTTGAACCCGGGAGGCGGAGGTTGCAGTGAGCTGAGATTGAGCCACTGCACTCCAGCCTGGGTGACAGAGCGAGACTCCATCTCAGAAAAAAAATTTAAAAAGAGTGGGCAGAAGTCCAAGGAAGAGCAAATTCTTTTTTCTCCCCACTGGTCTTGAACCTGCAAGGCTACGGACTGGACCTCTGGGAACCATTTTGCCCTTGTGAGGTCAGAACTCCTCTGAGAATGGTACTAATGTAGAAAAAGTAGAATCAAGAGTTAAATAGAGTGAAATGGGGACCTGATGGTATCAATGGCACCTAGATCAAGCTGTACCTGAAACTCTCCACTGCTCTTTTTAGCTATTTGAGCCATTAAATCCACCTCTCCCTTACTTTGCTGGAGCTGATTTGAGTCACATTTTCTATCAAAAGTAAAGAAAGGGCATTAATTGCAGTTCACTCAGACTCATTGGGTTTTATAGTTTATCTAGTTGGAATATGTTTCTTTTCATTTATCTTTGAAACAATCCAGATTACGAAGTAGATGGCATGCCCCCTAGTGTCCGTGCAGCCCTCTAGTGTCAATGCAGCATGCTGCTGGAGGAGGCAGTCTCAAGATCATGCCTTTATCCAGCAGATATTTTTTGAGTGTCCATTGTGTGTGTGTCTGAGGAGTGGCTTAGATTAGTATGGTGGCAGTGGAGATAGAACCAATGGCACTGGGAGGTAAAATCAACAGAATTTCATATTGATGGGCCATCAGTGATGTGGAAAGGAGGTGTCCAGACTGAATCCTGGAATCCTAGGCTTCCAACTTGAGAAATGGAGTGTCTGTCATGCTCTGAGCTGAGTTACACTAAGGATGACCAGGTTTGTTTTTGGTGCTGGGATAAGGATTGCTAAAAAGAAAAAAATGAAAACATAATAAGAGTGACCATGACAGTTCATGTGTGCTGCGGGGAGACAGTGAGTTTGGTTTTGACCGTGTTTAATGTCATGTCCCTTCACAGCATCCACATAGGGATGCAGGTCAGTAGCTGGACATCCAGCCCTGTGACTTGGAGGAGAGGCCAGGTGAGAGTTCTCTAAGTTGGGAGTCACCTGCCTGTGAGTGGTGACTGAAGTGATGCATGCAGGAGAGGCTGAAGGAGACGGTATGGGGTGAAAAATAGAAGGCTCTGGAGGCAGCCTAAGAGCAGCCCATTCCAAGAGCACGGCAGGAGCTGAGCTGTCCCCAGCCCTGCTCAATGGATGCCAGAGCCTGGCCCTGAGCCATCCACTGTCCTGCCTATTGAACTTCAGCTCCCTGAGGGCAATAATTTGTCTTGTACATGGGCAATAGGCTTTTCAGAGAGAGAAACTGCATCTGTCTTGTACAACAGTGAGGAAGATTCTACAGGTGTGGCCCACATCTTCTCTGCACTCACCTCCCCCTGCACTCACGCCCTCTGCACTGCACTTCCTGCCTGAGTACCTCCCTGTACTCACTTCCTCTGAACATACTGTTTCCTATACTTACCTCCTGCACTCACTCCCCCCACCCTCACCTCCCCCGCCCTTGCCTCCCCTGCTCCTGCTTCCCCTGCACTCACCTCTCCTGCACTCACCTCCCCGGCATTCACTCTTAGGTACTTACTGAAGAAGCCCTGATTCTGACTAAGGGCTGCTGGCTAGGAAGCATGCTTGGTCTGCACAATGGTTAGGCTAGAAGTGCCAGGGAGCTCATGCCCCTGAGAGCAACCCTCACCTAACATCCAATGGGAGCTTAAGCTAATGCCTCAGTTCCTCTGTCCTCAGGCAGGAGTAGGGCAATGCTGGCACTTGTTCTCCACACTCTCTCAGGGTCCCCTGCCTGACTCCACCCCAGGTGTCCACATGGTAAGTTGCTCCCTGACATCCCTGCATCCCTTCCTTCCCTTTCCTGTTTCACTGTCCCATGCCCCTCCAGGAGCCTCCTGTCCCAGAAACGGCCTCATTCACATCCTCACTCAGGCTCTGCTTCTGGGGAACCCAGTCTAAGACAATCATTGAGTTGGGAGAAAGGTGCCTGGCTCTTAGCCAAATGAGAATTTCTTTAAAAAAAATTTTTTTTTTGAGCTGGAGTCTCACTCTGTTGCCCAGGCTGGAGTGCAATGGTGCAATCGCAGCTCACTGCAACCTCCGCCTCCTGGGTTCAAGCAATTCTCCTGCTTCAGCTTTCCGAGTAGCTGGGATTACAGGCACTCACCACCATGCCCAGCTAATTTTTAGTATTTTTAGTAGAGACAGGGTTTCATTGTGTTGGCCAGGCTAGTTTCAAACTCCTCAGGCGATCCACCCGCCTTGGCCTCCCAAAGTGCTAAGATTATAGGCGTGAGCCACCATGCCCAGCCTCTTTTTAAATATTTTTAAAAATTTATTTATTTAGTTTTTGGAGATAGGGTCTTGTTCTGTTGCCCAAGCTGGAGTGCAGTGTTACAGTCATGGCTCACTGCAGCCTTGAACTCCTATACTCAAGGGATCCTCCTGCCTCAGCTTTCCAAGTAGCTGGTAGTACAGATGTGACCACCATGACTGGCTAATTTTTATATTTTTTGTAGTGACAGAGTCTCCCTATGTTGTGCAGGCTGGTCTTGAACTCCTGGGCTCAAGGTCCTTCCACGTCGGCCTCCAAAAGAGTTGGGATTACAGGTGTGAGCCACTGTGCCCGCCAATAAGGATGTCTTGAACAATTAATGAATGTATCCATCCCACACAGAGTGGGAGGTCAGTGAACTTTGGTTGAAATGAGAACTGTTGATCATTTATCCACGCCAACTGCTGTGTACATGTCCACATAGATTGTCGTGGTCACCAGCCTGACTCTACCCTTGGTCAAAGGAAGCCAAGTGAGGACACCCAGGTTCCATGGCCCACAGGAGCACCTATGGACCCGGGTGCCTCAGCATGTGGAGGCAGGCTTTGTGTTCTTGGCAGTGGCCTGTGGGTGACTCCCAGTGTCTGTGTTCACGGGGGCTTCATCCTCATCCAGAGGATCTGAAAATGTGGTAGCCCTGGTAGCATAAGCCCTAAGTTGTCTCTGTGCTAACAAACTTGGGCAGATCAGCTTAAGTATGTGTGCGCGTGTGTGTGTGTGCCTTAGTGTTTGTGTGCTTGTATCTCACACTTAGTGTCTGGTGTGTATATGTGTACCTGTGTATTGTGCTTCAGTGTGTATTTGTGTGGGCGCAGTGGCTGCCTGTCATTATGCTGCTAATGGAAATACGGCCACGGATCGCAACTCTCAATTAGCTCCTGGAGCAATCGCTGTGACAGCCAGTTACCCAATAGTAAGGCCTAAAGGAATGAATTAATTTGTAGTACACGGCAGTTAGAGTCACCACGTTAGCCACAGGGACTCAACAGCCAGAGACCCTGATTAGAGGGGCTTGGACCATTTGGCACCAGCAGGTCCCTGGGAGGCCTCTCCCCTGAGTTCCTGACCTAGGAAGGGGATCAGAGGCACATCAGGGACCTTAGCTGAGCTCAGGGCTGTGCAGCCATCAACCACTCCAGCTGGAGGACTCTGGCTGGCACTTGGCCAGACCAAAGGCCCAGGGTGCCAGGAGCTTGGGAAGATGTTTACTACAGGGAGGCCTTGTTCTCTCTCTCTCTCTCTCTCTCTCTCTCTCTCTCTCTCTCTCTCTCTCTCTCTCTCTCTCTCTCCAGACAGAACCTTTTGGAACCTTTTGATGGGTTCATTTTGTTTGGAGTGGGGCCACATCTCTTCAAGGATGGAGTCTTCAGGGGTCAGCTAGGGAGAGCCCCAGGGCACCAGGGAAAGACAGAAGCCAACCATTTCTCCATGCATTTGTCAGGATTCTTTCTTTATTTTTAATTGAACTGCAATTCAGATAACATACAACTAACCATTCAGTGACATTTGATGCATTCACAGTGTGGGCAACCACCACCTCTCTCTAGTTTCAAAACCTTTCCCTCATCCCAGAAGAACACACTGTACCCGTTGAGTGATCAATCCCCATTCCTCCTCCCCAGCCCCTCTATACAACCACTCATCTACTTTCTGATTCTATGGATTTGCCCGTTCTGAAGTTGGTGTGTCAGTATGGCTAGGCTTCGGTCCCCAGTTACTCAGTCAAAACTAACTGGAAATGTGGTAGACCTGCCAGCAAATCCCCCAGTTGTCTCTAGGCAAACAAACGGGCAAATCAGCTTGAAAGAGAGTATGTGTGTGTGTGTGTGGGGGGGGTATGCGTGTGCCTGAGCATTTGTGTATACTTCTGCTCACGCTTAAGTGTTGCCATGAAGGTATTTTGTAAACACAATTAGAGCCCGAAATCCATTGACTTTAGGGGAGATAATCCTTGAAAATCTGGGTGTGCCTGATTCAATTGGTTGAAAGAGGCTTCCCTGAAGAAGAGATTCTGCCTGTGGACAGCAGTCAGCCCACACCTGAGAATTCCAGCCTACTCTTCCTGATGCCTGCTCTGTGGATTCAGATTTGCCCGGTCAGCCCCACAATCACATAAGCCAAGCCCTTCAATCTCTCTATTTATCATATCTAGCTATCTGCCTACCTATTCTCTATCTATCTACTTACCAGTCTATCCACAGAGAGAGAGATAAAAGATGGCAATATCTTCCTTTATCTTGCTTGGAGCTCTGCAAACCAACTGGCTCCTCTTTCTGCCCCTTCCCCAAATGCAAGTACTTCCCAAAGTCCCTCCTTTATTTGTTTCCTTCCTTGTAATAACACCATCCAGGCACATAGCCCAGTCGGTGTTTTGCTACCATTGTCATCGTTGCTCTCACCGTTACAGAGTAAAAATTTTAAAGGAACGCAGAATTCCATACCAATGAAAAGACTTACCCTTGACCAACAGAGTTCTGGGTGAGAGAGTGGACAGACTGAACTGTTTCTTGCCACTGCCTGATAGGAGTTTGCCCTTGTTATTCTGCTTTCAGTGGAGAGGACACCATTGTTTTTTTTCTCTCCGCAGCAGAAGCATCACTCTTTGTACAGAATCCAGAAGGCTGGTTATTAAGTGTTGCATGTAAGTAATAAAATATGAGGAAACATTGGCCACGCGGACCCCACTCTCATGCCCACAGGTAGATGACAGCTGTGCAGGGACAGGCAGCATGGGCAGCTCTGCTTTGCTGCCCCGGGTGGAGGTGTATCTGTCTTCAGGTAGATGCAGAGGAGCAAGGAGGGGATCTGCTGTGGCACCAAAAGAGAATGAAAACATCCCTCTATCCCATTTTCTTCAGGGTTTGCTTTCTCACCTTCCTCCTTTATACCACCCTAGCTTCTCCAAAGGACATTTACCTGGCGCCTCCATTTCCTCCTTCCGGTCTGGGTCCCCCTCTCCTACTCTACTGAGTCAAAATCTGAGACATTAACCAGAACCCAACAGCCACATCCAAGGGCTGTACCCAGTTTCTCAGCAGCCCTCACACCTCTCGGCCATGCCTGGCCCCTCCTTTGTGACACTTTTCTCCTGGGACCTCCATATGGCACTGCACCCTCCTGGCTCTTCTTCTTCCCCAGTTACTCTTGCCTCCCTCGATGGCTCCTCTTTCTGCTACTGCGCCCCAGTGCAGGCACTTCCCCAAGTTCCTCTTTTGTTTGTTTCCATCCCTTTCTACTGCCTCCTTTTGATGCGTTCACTGGCTTCCATAGCTTCAAAGAGAGCCTCAATGCAGATGAATCTTCCCATATCCATCTCTATTTCCCCAATTCTGGCTTTGCAAAAATGTGTGTTGAACTGTGAGTGGGACACTCATTGCCCCTGTATTGGTCAGAGTTCTCAAGAGGGACAAAACTAATATGATAGAGGTATATATGAAGGGGAGTTTATTAAGGAGAATTGACTCACACGATCACAAGGTGAAGTCCCACAATAGGCCGTCTGCAAGCTGTGGAGCAAGGAAGCCAGTTCGAGTCCCCAAACCTCAAAAGCAGGGAAGCTTCAGTCTGTGGTCAGAGACCCGAGAGACTGGCAAATCTCTGGTGTAAGTCCAAGAGTCTAAAAGCAGAAGAACTTGAAGTCTGATGTTGAAGGACAGGAAGCGTCCAACATGGCAGAAAGATGAAGGCCTGAAGACTCAGCAGGTCTGAGGCAGGAAAACAGGGTCGGGAGGCAGGGAGCCTATGGCTGATTCATGATTCACGCTGACTTCCCAGAACTAAATCAAAGGGAAAACCCCAACTTTCCACACCAAAGTAACAAAAGGACCAGAGGCTATTCCCTTAGCAAACCCTCTCCACATCTTTCCGCACCGCAGATGGAAAATCGAAAGTCCCTCTGATTGGTTGCTTTCTGCAACCAATCAGATTGATTACTGACCACTACGTTATTTGCATGGGGTGTACACCAAGTGGCCAATGGGAAACCTCTAGTGTGTATTTCAACCCCAGAAGATTCTGTCTCGGGACTCTTGAGCCGCTGCTTGGCCCAGTCCCATTCTGTGGAATGTACTTTAGTTTTCAATAAATCTCTGCTTTTGTTGCTTCATTCTTTCCTTGCTTTGTTTGTGTGTTTTGTGCAATTCTTTATTCAAGACACCAAGGAACTGGACACCCTCCACCAGTAACAGGTCTGTTCTTTCCAGCTTCTTCTGCCTGCCTGATTCTAGCCACGCTGGCAGCTGATTAGATGGTGCCCACCCAGACTGAGGGTGGGTGTGCCTCTCCCAGTCCACTGACTCAAATGTTGATCTCCTTTGGCAACACCCTCACAGACGCACCCTGGAACAAAACTTTGCATCCTTCAATCCAATGAGTTGGCATTCAATTATTAACCATCACATCCTCCTTCCTTACTTTTGCAAAAACCCCTCCAATTCCAGATGTTGCTTTTGCTTTTTTTGTTAACGTGCGGCTAACATTCTCCTCCCTATGTTCAGCTCTATGTCGCTTTCTTACCCTACAGCTCTCAATGAATGGTTGCCCTTTGCCCCACAAGCAAAATTAACACACTTTACTGTATTTAGTGTCCTTGGTAATCTGAACATAACTACCTTTTCAATCTTATTTTTCCACTGCTCATTTGCAACAACTGAGATATGTCTTAAACCCCAAACCACTACTTGCATATCCCACCTTTATAATTTTGTTCATTCCACTTGAAATGCTTTTCTTCTAAACTTTTTAAAAAGTAACTCTTTTTTTTGAGACAGAATCTCACTCTATTGCCAGGCTGGAGTGCCATGGCACGATCTCACTGAAACCTCTGCCTCTCGGGTTCAAGTGATTCTTGTGCCTCACCCAAGTAGCTGGGATTACAGGCGTGCACCAAGACACTCGGCTAAGTTTTGTGTTTTTAGTAGAGGCAGGGTTTTGCCATGTTGTCCAGGCTGGTTTCAAACTCCTGGCCTCAAGTGATCCGCCTGCCTCAGCCTTTCAAAGTGCTGGGATTACAGGCGTGAATCACTGCCCCTGGCCAAAAAGTAACATTCTTTTCAGATTATACAATACATTGAAATGAAAATAAATAGACATAACGGAGGTATCAGGAGGTGGGGTGGGGGTAGGGGGATGGAGGCAGAGAAAATAAATAGACGAGAAAATCTGTGGGCCTATTAATTCAGGGTAGGCTATTAGATGCCCCCACCTTCCCAGATATCATTGTGTTAGAATTCATACATACGGGGAAGGACAACCTTGGCTTATAAGGCTTTTCTTCATATTACCAGAACCAATTTTCTTTTAACCCCAAATACTTCACTATTTTCCCAAAGGACAGAGACATTCTCTTATATAACCTTAGTATAGTTATTAAAATCAGAACATTTAAGATTAACTGTTGGTGGATGCAGTGGCTCATGCCTGTAATCCCAGCACTTTGGAAGGCCAAGATGGGTGGATCACTTGAGGTCAGGAGTTTGAGACCAGCATGGACAACAAGTGAAATCCCATCTCTACTAAAAATACAAAACTTAGCCAGGTATGGTGGTGGGCATCTGTAATCCCAGCTACTCAGGAGGCTGAGGCAGGAGAATTGGTTGAAGCCAGGAGGCAGAGATTGTAGTGAGCCAAGATCGCGCCATTGCACTCCATCTTGGGTGACAGAGCAAGACTTTGTCTCGAAACAAAAACAAAAACAAAGTATTATTTAGTCAACAGTCTATATTCAAATTTCATCAATGGTCCCTAAATCAAGTGTCCTTTATAGCTAGTTTTCCTCTTCAGTCCAAGGTCCAATCCAGGATAACCTGAGGCATTCAGCTGCCATGCTTCTTTTTGTCTTCTTTGATTTGGGACAGTTCTCCAGGTTTCCTTTGCATTTCTTGACCTTTACATTATTGTTTAAGAGAGCAGACCAGGCCAGGTGTGGTGGCTCATGCCTATAATCCCTGAACTTTGGGAGGCCGAGGCGGGTGGATCATTTGAGGCCAGGAGTTCAAGACCAGCCTGGCCAACATGGAGAAACCCCATCTCTACTAAAAATACAAAAACTAGCCAGCCATGGTGGTACATACCTGTAATCTCAGCTATTAGGGAGGCTGAGGCAGGAGAATTGCTTGAACCCAGGAAGTAGAGTTTGCAGTGGGCCGAGATCATACCACTGCACTCTAGCCTGGGCAACAGAGGGAGAATCTGTCTCAAAAAAAAAAAATAAAGCGGGGGAGCAGACCAGTTATTTTGTAGAACATCCCTCAGTTTGGGCTTGTCGGATGTTTTCCATGATGAGATTCAGTTTGTGCATTTGGATGGGGACACTGTTCCTCTCAGTGCTTCATGTTAGGAGGCAGAGGATGCCCATCTGACCCAATATTGGTGATGTCAACCTTAATCATTAGGTAAAGCAGTATCTGCCAGATTTCTGCATTGTAAAGTTACTATGCTTCCCTCTGTGATGGATACTTAATTTGTGGAAGGTACTCTAAGACTAAAATAGCCTTTTCCTCATCAAACTTTCACCCACCGGTTTTAGCATCCATTGATGATTTTCAAACTCCCTCATTCCATGTATATGTTCTACTTGGTATTCAACTGTAAGGAAGAACTGACCCTTCTCCCCTGTCTACTTGTTCACTTATTTATTTATATCAGTATGAATGTGGAGATTCTGATTTTATTCAGTGACTTACAATTTATTACTATTATTAGTCATTTTAATGCTCAAAGTGCCCATATTTGGCCAGAGAGATTCTTCCAGTGGATCACTGTGTTCCCCTCATGCCTCCTCTTTTACTTTACTTTTCTGAGACCTGGAATCAGTTTTTTCTCCAAGGAGCCTTCTGCAACTTATTTGATTTCTATTTTCTGGAGAGCAGTAGAGGGCTTCAAAAGGACAGCTGCTATGTATATTCTCCTCATCATGTGGCCTAGCTGGCATGCACTTCAAGTTCTCTTAGAGTCTATATAGTTTTATAATTCACAGTAGTAATAATCTTATTTATTATCCACATTAGCTTCATGTTCACCTTCTTGTATTTACTTCTTTTTCATTAAAGATTCAACAGTACACAGGTGCATGCACAGTTTTATATATGTATGTATGTATATGTATATGTGTGTATATATATATATATATATATATATATATATATATATATATATATAAAACTTACTTTTTTGAGACATAGTCTCATTCTGTCACCCAGCAGGCTGGAGTGCAGTGGCACCACCTCAGCTCACTGTAGCCTCCTCCTCCTCCTCCTCCTCAGTTCACTCGATTCTCCTGCCTCAGCCTCCCGAATAGCTGAGATTACAGGTATGTGTCACCACACCCAGCTAATTTTTGTACTTTAGGTAGAGACAGGATTTCACTATGTTGGCCAGGCTGGTCTCAAACTCCTGACTTCAGGTGATCCGCCCACCTCGACCTTTCAAAGTGCTGGGATTACAGGCGTGAGCCACTGCGCCCAGACAGAGTTATAGAAAGTAAAAACTACAGACCGTAATACTGGAAGAACGAAGACCACAGGCTTAACCAAGGCTTTCCCCAGAGAGCCAGATGAATAAGCAGCCCAATCATGGGTCAGGGTCTTGCTGCAACCTCCAACTCCTATGCTCAAGCAATCCTCCAGCCTCAGCCTGAGTAGCTGGGACTACAAGCATGCACTGCCGCATCTGGCCTTTTTTTATTTTTATTTTTTTAGTGGAGATGGAGGTCTTGCTATGTTGACCAGGCTAGTTTAGAACTCCTGGTCTCAAACTATCCTCCCACCTTGGCCTTCCAAAGTGCTGGGATTATAGGCATGATCCACTATGCCCAGCCTACCCATCTCTTGTTTTTACAAATAAAGCTTTCTTGAAATATAGCCACACCTTTTAATTTACCTATTACGGCTGCCTGCTTTCACCCTGCAAAAGCAGAAATGAGTACCATGTGACCCACAAAACCTAAAATATTTACTATCTGGAGTTATATGGTAAAAGCTCTGGTTTAGATGAACAGATGCTGAGAACCCAAATTTATAAGGGGAGCTAAATATTACTGAAATAAATGTGAAATGAGAGGCTGGACATGGTGGCTCATGCCTGTAATCCCAGCACTTTGGGAGGCCGAGGCACATGGATCACCTGAGGTTGGGAGTTCAAGACCAGCCTGACCAACATGGAGAAACACTCTCTCTACTAAAAATACAAAATCAGCCTGATGTGCTGGTGTGTACCTGTAATCCCAGCTACTTGGCAGGCTGAGGCAGGAGAATCACTTGAACCCAAGAGGCAGAGGTTGCAGTGAACTGAGATCGTGCCGTTGCACTCCAGCCTGGACAACAAGAGCAAAACTTCATCTCAATAAATAAATAAATAAGAAATGAGAAGCCTGGTGCCTGTGAATTCAGCCTCCCACATACTATTTAGAATAGCCTTGCTCCTCACCAGGGTGAGATTATAGAGTTGACAGGTAAAGCAAAAATCACACATACCCACATTCTAGAAAGCCTCTTGAAAAGTTAGCATGTTAGAGACCGATACACCATTTCTTACCGAGATTCCTGCACAGCCAGTTTTAGCAGCATCTACAAATCTGTGTTGAGGGTTTCGACGACGTACACATGCTACTATAGGCAGCATCACCACTCTTAAAACCAACAGGCTCTAATCTGCTGTGTAATCAACTGCAATTTTGAAACCAAATCACATGTGGGCTAGCAATGTTTGCAGGGAATAAATTATTAAAAACCCTGGAATAGCATTTTCCAGAAGCTCTCTCATTTGGAAAATTGCAAAAGAAAATTGAAGTGGGAAATGTTTTGCCAACATGAAAGCTAGGGGAAAAAAGACACCAAACTTTTAAACATATGTTGAAAGAGATTTTATATCTATATTCTTGGAAATGATCTCAATTTTTAGTGAGTGCCATAAGCACCGTCCAACTATGAGTGGTTAAAGAACTGATTCGAAAGACTGCTCTAGATATACCTGATATGCTATACTGTATTGAATACAGCAATGAGATACCATTTCATATCCACTAGGTTGGCAAAATATAAGTTGGATAATACCCAGTGATGACCAGTATATGGAGACTTGAGAGCCTTCTACATTGCTGGGAGGAGGGAAGTTGATAAAACCATTTTGAAGAACAATTTGAGAGGGACTAGTAAAGGTAGAGTGTGCCCCCACACACACACCACCCAGTAATCTGACTTCTGTTTAGCCAACCTAGAACAGCAACTCCGAACATGTGGCCCCAGCTGCAGGGGGATTTCTGAGATGCTTCCGAGGAGACCTGCAAGGTCAAAACTATTTTCAGAACAAAATTAGGAAACCAGGCATGCTGGCTCACACCTGTAATCCTAGCACTTTGGGAGGCTGAGTTGAGTTGATTATGAGGTCAGGAGTTCAAGACCAGGTTGGCCAAGATGGTGAAACCCGTCCCTACTAAAAATACAAAAATTAGCTGGGTGTGGTGGCACGCACCTGTGATCCCAGCTACTCAGGAGGCTGAGGCTGAGAACTGCTTAAACCCAGAAGACGGAGGTTGCAGTGAGCTGAGATGGCGCCACTGCACTCCAGCTTGTGTGACAGAGAGAGATTCTGTTTCAAAAAAAAAAAAATTTGAGATTTCAGATTGCAGGAAACTTGGACCTGCCGCCCCATGAGCAAGACAGTTCTCAATAGCTAAAGACTCCTGATAAGATCAAAGATGCTCTCAGGCCACGTCGGCATGGTGGCTGTTGGCTGATACCTGCAATCACAGCCCTTTGGGAGGCCAAGGTGAGTGGATCACTTGAGGTCAGGAGTTCGAGACCAGCCTGGGCAACATGGTGAAACCCATCTCTACTTAAAATACAAAAAATTAGCTGGGCGTGGTGGTGCACACATGTGGTCTCAGCTACTTGGGAGGCTGAGGCAGGATAATCACTTGAGCTGGGAGATGGAGGTTGCATTGAGCTGAGATCCTGCCACTGAACTCTAGCCTGGGCAACAGAGTAAAACTCTGTCTTAAAAAAAATAATAAATTTTTGGCTGGGCATGGTGACTCACACCTGTAATCCCAGCACTTTGGGAGGTGGAGGCATGTGGATCACAAGGTCAGGAGTTCAAGACCAGCCTGACCAATATGGTGAAACCCCATCTCTACTAAAAATACAAAAAAAATTAGCCATGTGTGGTGGCGCACCCCTGTAGTCCCAGCTATTCGGGAGGTTGAGGCAGAAGAATCACTTGAACCTGGGAGGTGGAAGTTTCAGTGAGCCGAGATCACACCACTGCACTCTAGCCTGGGTGGCAGAGCCAGACTCCATCTCAAAAAGAAAAAAAAATTAATTTTTAAAAAATGTGATGTTAGTGAATTCATTTTTGTGATATCGTGTAATAAAGTTGCCAGCATCTGACAGATTTGCAGGACTAGGTGAACTAATAGTTTCCAAATATCAATGTAGTATGTTATGAAAATCACAAGTAAAAGATCTATTCAAAGTACAAGATAGATCAATGCCTTTTAATGTAAGAGAGCACAAAAAGTGTACTAGTATGATTTCAGATGTCACATTGCAACCAATCTTTAAAAAACTACCACTTGAAGCCACACCCGGTGGCTCGGGCCTGTAATCCCAGCACTTTGGGAGGCTGAGTTCAGGGGATGACAAGGTCAGGAGATTGACCATCCTGGCCAATATTGTGAAACCCCGTCTCTACTAAAATACAAACAAAAAAAAAAAATTAGCTGGGCCTGGTGGCACGCCTTTGTAGTTCCAGCTAACTGCAAGGCTAAGTCAGGGGAATCGCTTGAACCCAGGAGGCAGAGGTTACAGTGAGCTGAGATCACACCACTGCACTCCACCTGGTGTCAACCTGGTGACAGAACTTTGTCTCAAAAGAAAAAAAAAAAGCAAAACAACACAAAAACTTACCACTTGTCAAGTTTTGATATATTATCAAAGAATATCCACAATGATCTGAAAAGACTCTTAGGTTGCTTCTCCCCTTTCCAATTACGTAGCTCTGTGAGGCCAAATTTTCTTCATACACTTCAACCAAAACAATATAGCAGAGTCAACAGAGAGATTTGTGAAAATGAAGAACAGTGCCACTACTCCTTATCTTACTAAACTTTTTTATTTTAAAGAAGTTATTTTTCATAATATTGACATGAAATAGATGTATTGGTATTCTTTTTTTTTTTTTTTTTTGAGACAGAGTTTCACTCTTGTAACCCAGGCTGGAGTGCAATGGCGGGATCTCGGCTCACCGCAACCTCCGCCTCCTGGGTCCAGGCAATTCTCCTGCCTCAGCCTCCTGAGTAGCTGGGACTACAGGCATGCGTCACCAGCTATTTTTTTGTATTTTTAGTAGAGCTGGGGTTTCACCATGTTGACCAGGATGGTCTCGATCTCTTGACCTCGTGATCCACCCACCTCGGCCTCCCAAAGTGCTGGGATTACAGGCGTGAGGCACCGCGCCCAGCTGTTATTCTTTCAAATAAATAGATAAATATTTTTAAAATTCTCAGTTGTAATTTTTAAACTGTGAACTATGATATTTGTTGATAGATACAACCCCCTTCAACAAAAGTTTTTTGTGACCTTCAATAATTGTTAAGAATGTAAAGGAAGTCTGAGCATGGTGGCTCATACCTGTAATCCCAGCACTTTGGGAGCCCAAGGCAGGTGGATCATCTAAGGTCAGGTGTTTGAGACCAACCTGGCCCACATGGCGAAACCCTGTCTCTACTAGACATACAAAAAATTAGCCAGGTGTGGTGGCGAGCACTTGTAATCCCAGCTACTCAGGAGGCGGAGGTTGTAGTGAGCTGAGAACACATTCCACCCTGGGCAACAAGAGTGAAGCACACTCAAAAAAAAAAAAAAAAAAAGATTATGTAAAGGAATCTTGACATCAAAAGGTTTGAGGAGTGCTGCCACAGAAATCAGACTCTCCCACAAATTCACAGGGAGATCTGCAGGAAACTCACAAGGGCATTGTTCGAAATAGTGGAAAAATGAGATAGATGGAGTAGAATTGTCCTGCAGTGGGAGAAAGGATTAATAAACTGTAATTTAGTCATGTAATGTCATAATTCACAATTGAAATCAATAAATCTATATGCATAAACATAAACAAATTTTTTAAAGTCACAGGATTTTAAAAGTAAATTGCAAGAGACTACATAATTTGATGCTATTTATATTAAAGTCATTAATAAATGTTATTTAATTGCATGACTAAAATTATTTATGGATATATGCATATATAATAAATACATTTAAAACATTCATGGAAATGATGGATACCACCTTCAAGATAGTGATTTCTTTTCTTTTCTTTTCTTTTTTGAGATGGAGTCTCATTCTGTTGTCACTCAGGCTGGAATATAATGCCATGATCTCGGCTCACTGCAACCTCTGCCTCCTGGGTTCAAGTGATTCTCCTGCCACAGTCTCCCAAGTAGCTGAGATTACAGGCACCCACCACCACACCCGGCTACTTTTGTATTTATAGTGGAGACGGGGTTTCACCATGTTGTCCAGGCTGGTCATGAACTCTTGACCTCAAGTGATCTGCCCGCCTTGACCTCCCAAAGTGTTAAGATTATAGGCGTGAGCCACCATGCCTGGCCGTTAGTGATTTCTTTCAGGGCAAGTAGGCAGGAAAAATGTAAGATAATATGGTCTAGACTATATAAGTAGAATTACAACATTTCTTTCCCTTTTTTTAACCTCTGTTGCCCAGGATGGAGGTGCCATCATGGCTTGCTGCATTTCAACCTCCTCGGGCTCAATCGATTCTCCCAGTGAAGCCTCCGACTAGCTGGGGCAACAGGCATGTGGCAACATGCCCAGCTAATTTTTAATTTTTTTGTAGAGTTAGGGATTTGCCATATTGCCCAGGCTAGTCTCAAACTTCTGGGCTCAAGCAGTCCTCCTGCCTTGGCCTCCCAAAATGCTGGAATTATAGGTATGAGCCACTGCACCCAGCCCCACGACATTTCTTAAAAATTAAACACCCAAAGTAAGTTAACGTGGGCACATAGGCATTTGTTTGTATTGTTTTCTATAACCTTCTATATATTTTAATTATTTCGTCATTGAAAACAAAAGATTCTTCAGTGCTTGGTCATAAATTGTTCATTTTGAAACAGAGGATATAATGTTTTCATTGTTGTTCAGTAAGTGTCAGTTTCTCCCCACTCACAGTAAAGAAATATTGAACATGTGCTCGAAGAATATCAGTGTAACCTGTTAATTCTTACTCTGCCTGGGGAGCCCCGGCATTTTCCTCTGGCCTTGTGATTAGGAAGTAGAACATATAGGAAGAACTTTCACTTCCTCTGTATTGTTTTAGTTCTTCAGCACAGTCAGGGAAAAGAATTAACTAAGTGTCCATTGTGAAAACAGCAAAAAGTTATGTTCTTTTGCTTTCACATTTAAATAATGTTGAGACCACATTTTCACCCCACCATGTAAACTGTTTTTCTACACAACCTTCTTCATTTTTCAATGTCATTAGTCTTTGATATTGCTATTTTCATGGCTGCCTAAATCCCATTTCACAAGGCGCCATACGTGCTAACAAATCTTTCTTTTATTTTTAGTCACTTTGGCTGCTTCTAGTTTGGTTGCTTTGTTGTTTTGTTTGTTTTTTTTTGAGATGGAGTCTTGCTCTTGTCGCCTAGGCTGGAGTGCAGTGGCATAATCTCAGCTCACTGCAACCTCCACCTCCCAGATTCAAGCAATTCTCCTGCCTCAGCTTCCCGAGTAGCTGGGGTTTCAGGTGCCAGCCACCATGCCTGGCTAATTTTTGTATTTTTAGTAGAGACAGTTTCGCCATGTTGGCCAGGCTGGTCTCAAACTCCTGATCTAAGGTGATCCGCCTGCCTTGCCTCCCAAAGTGCTGGGATTACAGGTGTGAGCCACCACACCTGGCTGTTTGGTTGTTATAAACAGGATTGTGATGAAACTCTTTGTAGATCATCTTCATCTTGACTTTTTACTATTTTCTGAACTCTTACTGTTACTCCCCTTGAGCAAAGAATTCAGCCTTCCTGAGCCCTAGGCAGAATCAAAATGTTTCTCAGTGAGGGGTGATATATATTCCACCAGGACATTTGGAAATGTCTAGACATTTTGAGTTGTCACACTCGAAGATGGAGGGGCAGATGTTACTACTGGCATGCAGTGGATAGAGTCCAATCCCTGTTTGAAGGGATTGTTAAATACAGTAGGAGGTTCTTCTTCAAAAGTTTAGCTTGTTTAAGTTCCCTTGTCCTTTATTCTCTGCTTTCAAGGACAGACTTCCTTACTCTCTGTTTCCCCAGCCCTGGTAAATAACCATCCTGCCAGTCCTTATCTATAGAGTTCACATTCAACATCTGCTACCCACTCTGTGAATTACCCCTCCCATCACAACAGCTACTCCCACCGAAACTGAATTTCCTGCCTTCCCACAGGTGTAACCACATTCCTGCACTTTTTGCATTAGCCAATAGGAGAATGACACAGCAGTAGGGACTACCTGTGTCAGGGATAAGAACCCTTCCCCTCCCCTGTTCAGGTATGCTCTTGCCATTGCTCTATCTGGAAGATGCACCCTTTTATAGAAGTAAATTGCCTTTGCTGAGAAAATTATTTGTCTGAGTGCTAGTCCTTCTTTTTGGCACTGAGGAACAGGCATTTGTTCCTAACACTGCCAAACATCCTGCCACACACAAGACTTCCCAGAATAAAGAATTTTCTGACCCAGAATGGCAACAGTACTGAGGTTGATAAACCCTGCAATAGAATCATCACTAAAGTTCCTTCCTGCCCTGGAAATTATTGGGGATTTCTGGAAGTACTCATTGTATGAAAGGGGATGGAGAATGTGTCCTCACTGAGGATTGGGAGCCTTTGAGGTATATGGGCCTGGGGCATTTCCCAAACTACTCTGACTCCTGCAATCACCTTGGGGCCTTTGTTAAACAAAAACTCTCCCTGTAGCATCTGGCTTTAACAATTCAGGATGAAGCCTGGTCACGGTGGCTCACACCTGTAATCCTAGCCCTTTGGGAGGCTACCTGTAATCCTAGCACTTTGGGAGGCTACCTGTAATCCTAGCACTTTGGGAGGCCAGGCAGGTGGTTTGTCTAAGCTCAGGAGTTCAAGACCAGCCTGGGCAACATGACAAAATTCAATCTCTACTAAAAATACAAAAATTAGCCTGGCTGGTGGCACATGCCTGTAATCCCAGCTACTAGGGAGGCTGAGGCACAAGATTAGCTTGAACCAGGGAGGCGGAAGTTGTGGTGAGCCAAAATTGAGCCACTGTACTCCAGCCTGAGCAACAGAGCAAGACTGTGTCTCCAATAAATAAATAAATAAAAATAAAAAATAAAACTTCAGGATGAAATCCCAGGGCTCTGTACCTTTACCGAGTGCCCCAGGCGAATCTAAGGCAGACCTTGGTTAGAGCCACAGTTCCCACTTGCCTCCTCCTCAAAATCTCTTGGGGTGGGGGTATTTCTAAGCAAGGTTTGGAGTGAAGTAAAAGAATCTTCATTGTTTTATTTTGGTTTTTTGATTTGTTTTAAGCTCCAGAGGTGATTCTGATGAATCCAGCTTAGAAGCTAACATCAGCTTTGGAGGACATCTGAGGGAGTTACCTGGGCACCCCATTCACTCATTCATCCCTTCATTTATATACAAGGTGATAGAATTAAAGAGATGACTTAGACGTAGTGTCTGCTGTCAAGGACTCAAGATCTAATGGAGACCTGGACCCATTAGCAGCTCGTTTACAATTCAGCTGCCTGTAACAAAGGCAGGAACAAAATTTTTTGAGAGCACAGAGGAGGGAGGGGCCCACTGTTCCTGAGGGCTTCATGGAGGAGGCTGACTTTTGCAGCAGGTCTTAAAAGAAGAAAAAGGAACTCTGGGGAGGAATCCTCTATTCTCAAGGGGCAGAAACAGTGGAAAGAGGCTGCAGGGCCACAAAAGGGAAAGAACTTGGCCCTTGTCACACAGTTGGCATTTTCAAGCAAATCTGAAACTGGACAGTGCAAATAATATGAAGTCCCACTTGTGCAAAATTTTGAAATGAGGCAGATCCTACTTTATATCTATTCCTGGGGAAAAACTTGTCTTGAATTCTGTGAATTTGAAATGAGAAGTGGTTTGCAGGAATGCACCACTCACATGAAAACTAGCCTGCCCAGGCTGGGGCAGTGGCTTTACTCCTGTAATCCCAGCACTTTAGGAGGCTGAGGCAGGCAGATCACAAGGTCAAGAGATTGAGACCATCCTGGCCAACATGGTGAAACCTGTCTCTACTAAAAATATGAAAATTAGTCAGGTGAGGTGGTGGTTGCCTGTAATCCCAGCTACTTGGGCGGCTAAGGCAGGAGAATTGCTTGAACCCAGGAGGCAGATGTTGCAGGGAGCCGAGATCACACCACTGCACTCCAGCCTGGGTGACAGAGCAAGACTCTGTCTCAAAAAAAAAAGAATTAATTGGGAGGCCATTAGGCTGAGATAGCTCCAAAGTGCCTTGGGTTCCTAAGCAAGCAACTGAAACTTGACTCGAAGTTAAGGGTCATAGTCCAAGAAAACACAATTTAATAGGCTAGGTGCAGTGGCTCAAACACAACTTAATAGACTGGGTGCAGTGGCTCAAACACAACTTAATAGACTAGGTGCAGTGGCTCCAACACAACTTAATAGACTACGTGCAGTGGCTCAAACACAACTTAATAGGCTAGGTGCAGTGGCTCAAACACAACTTAATAGACTAGGTGCAGTGGCTCCAACACAACTTAATAGACTACGTGCAGTGGCTCAAACACAACTTAATAGACTAGGGGCAGTGGCTCCAACACAACTTAATAGACTAGGTGCAGTGGCTCTCAGACACAACTTAATAGACTAGGTGCAGTGGCTCAGACACAACTTAATAGACTGGGTGCAGTGGCTCAAACACAACTTAATAGACTAGGTGCAGTGGCTCAAACACAACTTAATAGGCTAGGTGCAGTGGCTCAAACACAACTTAATAGGCTAGGTGCAGTGGCTCAAACACAACTTAATAGACTAGGTGCAGTGGCTCCAACACAACTTAATAGACTATGTGCAGTGGCTCAGACACAACTTAATAGACTGGGTGCAGTGGCTCAAACACAACTTAATAGACTGGGTGCAGTGGCTCAAACACAACTTAATAGACTAGGGGCAGTGGCTCCAACACAACTTAATAGACTAGGTGCAGTGGCTCTCAGACACAACTTAATAGACTAGGTGCAGTGGCTCAGACACAACTTAATAGACTAGGTGCAGTGGCTCAGACACAACTTAATAGACTGGGTGCAGTGGCTCAAACACAACTTAATAGACTGGGTGCAGTGGCTCAGACACAACTTAATAGACTAGGTGCAGTGGCTCAAACACAACTTAATAGACTGGGTGCAGTGGCTCAGACACAACTTAATAGACTAGGTGCAGTGGCTCAAACACAGTTTAATAGACTAGGTGCAGTGGCTCAAACACAATTTAATGGACTAGGTGCAGTGGCTCAAACACAACTTAATAGACTAGGTGCAGTGGCTCAGACACAACTTAATAGACTGGGTGCAGTGGCTCATGCCAGTAATCTCAGCACTTTGGGAGGCTGAGGCAGGAGTATCTTCTGAGGCCAGTTCAAGACCAGTCTAGAAAACATAGTGAAACCCAGTCTCATACAAAAAATAAAAATTAAAAAATTTAAATGTTAATAAAAAGAAAACACAACTTAAGCTTAACCAATCAGACATTGCCAACAAATCTCTAACTAGAGACTTTACCAATCAGAAACCAACTGATCTCTGAGATTCTCCACTTTATTTATTTTTTTCTTTTTTTTTTTGAGACAGAGTTTTGCTCTTATTACCCAGGCTGGAGTGCAATGGCTCAATCTTTACTCACCACAACCTCCGCCTCCTGGGTTCAGGCAATTCTCCTGCCTCAGCCTCCTGAGTAGCTGGGATTACAGGCATGCACCACCATGCCCAGCTAATTTTTTGTGTTTTTAGTAGAGACGGG
>CAUYOR010129350.1:0-18285 GCA_963573925.1 Callimico goeldii | reverse complement strand
CGGTGGCTCAAGCCTGTAATCCCAGCACTCTGGGAGGCCGAGGCGGGTGGATCACGAGGTCATGAGATCGAGACCATTCTGGTCAAAATTGTGAAACCCCGTCTCTACTAAAGATACAAAAAATTAGCTGGGCATGGTGGTGCGTGCCTGTAATCCCAGCTACTTGGGAAGCTGAGGCGGGAGAATTGCCTGAACCCAGGAGGCGGAGGTTGCGGTGAGCCGAGATCGTGCCATTGCACTCCAGCCTGGGTAACAAGAGCGAAACTCCGTCTTAAAAAAAAAAAAAAAAGTATTCAATTTTCTAAAAATATGTGACAACTTTGTACAGTTTTCTAATTCTGATTTCTACAAAAAACAGTGGGTTAGGTTCTCATTTGAATGCAGCCTAAGTTTTCGTGAGTGGACTTCTTTTGTTTGTAAAATAGTCGTATGCTTGTCTCTTTGCCATGATTTCACATCAAAAGAAAAGACAAATTCTATGTATTTTAGGGTGAAGGAAAGAAAGGGTAAGATTACAACATCTCTGAAGTTTTGGGAGTGCTGCTTTTTAGCCATAGTAAACTGTTAATTAAATTATCTGCTCAAGGAGCAAACCTTCACCTGTTTACATTCTTTCTAAGTGGCCCTGAGAGTGACTATTTTGACACAGCTTTTCCGATTAATTTATGGTCATTTGGAGTCATTTTATTTTCTTAGTTGTAGAAAATAAGAGAGACAGCTAGGCAGTGTCTCATGCCTGTATCTCAGCTACGTAGAAGGCTGAGGTGGGGTGATCATTTGAGCCCAGAAGGTCGAGGCCGCAGTGAGCTATGATTGCATCACTTAGTGACTGAGCAAGACCTTGTCTCAAAAAAAAAAAAAGAGAGAAGGCAATATGCATTTTCATGTTCCTGAAATCACATGGGACCTTAAATAAACACTTTGTCAAGTTATATATAATAAAAGGTTGTTAAACAAAACCTTTTATTATATAAAACTTGTTTAAAAAACTAGTAGCTTACCTCTTCCATGCTTCTTGGCATAAAACTATTTTTCTAAGTAAATCAAGGAGCGTGCTCTGGCAAGATTGGCTAATGAATTGGTATCTAATTAAAGCTTCTGTATGCATGCTGACCTAGTGACATGTCTGACTATCGTCAAAAAAGGGTGGGCATTGAGAATTTTTGGTTACTCACCACTTATTAAGTTAAATATTGAGAAAGCAAACACATTTGCTTTTTAACAATCTATTGTTCAATGTCTTAACAGTCTGTTCAATGAAATAACGTCTAATAGCCAGGTGAAATGAGTTTTTAAAATATTTTTAAACACAGTCTTATAGGCTTCTTTTTTTCCTTATCTATCTTTTTTGGGAGGGGGTGGGCATGCAGATAGGGCAAAAGTAATTTCCTTCTTCCTTTTTTTTTTGATGACAGAGTCTTATTCTGTTGTCCAGGCTGGAGTGTAGTAGTACCACTGAGGCTCACTGGAGCCTCTGCCTTGCAGGCTCAAACAAACCTCCCACCTCAGCCTCTGGAGTAGCTGGGACTACAGGAGTGCACCACCATGCCTGGTTAATTTTTGTAATTTTACTTTTCTTTGGTGAAGATGAGGATTTGCCATGTTGCCCAGGCTGGTTTCGAACTTCTGGGCTCAAGTGATCCTCCCACCTCAGCCTCTCAAATCCAGGGATTATAGGCGTAAGCCACCACACCTAGTCTAATTTCCTAATTTTCTAAAATAAAATGTTGAGTTTGTATATTTTTTCCAGCTATATAGTTTTCTAGGAAGTGTTTATTTTATAATTTTATTTAAAACATCTTTATTTCCTTGCTCAGACAAAATGTGGATATACACCTAGAAAAAAAGTAACCTCAAATAATTCCCATTGGACAATTCTACACTTTTATTCAGTGCAAACACTGAAGTTCTTCCACACTGATGTCATTCTATCATTGACTCCCAATTCAGTCCTAAATCTTGGGTTGAGTAATGCCACTTTCACTGCTACATTGAAAAGATTCATGAAGTTAACTTTGCCATGTACTTATTTCCAGGCTACTGCAATAATTGTTTTTGGTTTGGGTATTAACTAACTCATCAGGAGATGCCTTTAATTGTTTTTAGTTTGGGGATTAACTAACTCATCAGGAGATGGAAAGTTTTTTTTTCTCTTTGTTATGCTCAATGAGGACATTGCCACTTGCTTTAATGAATGGATTTTTCTTAATTACCTTTCTTCAGAGGCCAAGGAACTCACTAAACAATAGGTGAAAAAAATGCCTGAAAACTATAAAGTTACTAGACAAAAATAAGATGTGTATACTTCTGATATGAACTATTAGTCTCCCACTTGGTTGAGAGAGATGCTTAACGAAGATTTGAATCTGGCATAAATTATGTGATGTTGAGACCTTTACAAATGAGTCAGTAGACTTGTATAACTGAGTACTCTCGTGGCCTGAGGAAGGTGGGAGGAAGAGTTGAAAGGAATATTCTTTGTGCAACCAGAGAAACTAAGTAATGTTCCCAGGACCTCCTCTGTGAGTCAGTTTTAACGGGATTGTAAATATGTGCTCCAGTAAGTTTTAACAGTGTGTCAGTTGCTCTTGGCCTTTCTGTTTATCGATATTATCTACAAGATGTTAAACCACAGGGAAGTAGAAGCTTTATTAGCCTTTTCTGCCTGCCAAGATTGTGGGATTTCATGCCCTCCACGTTCCTTGACATCCTGGGCCCCTCCTACTGGATTAATACCCGGTTAATACCTGAGCACCCAACAGTGAAACAACATAACGTCAGGGACTTTTGAAACACTCACCACATGGGTGTCAGAAAGCCTGTGACTTTACTAAGATAAATTGTATTTTAGCGTGTTGGAGGTATTTTGTGGCCTTTTGTTGAAGTGAAAAGTAATCCAAGTTAGGTCAGCCAGACTTAAAATGAGTTATGTAATCTCTCTTCAGCTTTCTCATGATGCCTTATTTTCTTTCTTTCTTTTTTTTTTTTTTTTTTTGAGATGGAGTTTTGCTCTTGTTACCCAGGCTGGAGTGCAATGGCTCGATCTCGGCTCATGGCAACCTCCGCCTCCTGGGTTCAGGCAATTCTCCTGCCTCAGCCTCCTGAGTATCTGGGATTACAGGCACGTGCCACCATGCCCAGCTAATTTTTCATATTTTTAGTAGATACGGGGTTTCACCATGTCGACCATGATGGTCTCAATCTCTTGACCTCGTGATCCACCCACCTCAGCCTCCCAAAGTGCTGGGATTACAGGCGTGAGCCACCGCGCCCGGCCGATGCCTTATTTTCATAACCATTTGTAACCAGAGCACTTCAGAAGCAGCACAGAATGAGTAACTTACTAGTAGGACCCCATTTTTTATTTTTTGTAAAGAGAAAATACATCCTTATGCACATGTGAAAAAACTGGAAAAGACGCATGCAAAACTTAAACCGTTTGAATTAAGTGTGTATGGCTATTTGCTTATCAGTATTTGCTACGGCAGTCACGTTTGCTTATATCATAAAATCAAAGCTTATTCAGGGAAAATAAGCTTGCTCAGGCACACACAGCTAATTTTGTCTTTCTTGTGTTCTGTTCTAGAAATTGAAGCCAAGGAAGCTTGTGATTGGCTGCGAGCAACTGGTTTTCCCCAGTATGCACAACTTTATGAAGGTAAACTGGGAATGCCATTTTTTTAAAATTGGCATAATCATAATCCCTTTCTCATGAGTACTATTGAACTATGATATATTTTCAATAATCTTATCATTTAAATGTTTTATTTAAAAAATAATAATATAGTAAGCATGCAACACCCCCATCATGCAAAACAAAAGCTAGCACCTTGATGATACACACCCATGGCACTCTCCCATTGTTCTGCCTGCTGCCACTCCCTACCCAAAATCATGATCCTGAAGATTATCATTTTCTTGCTTTCTTTTTATATATTTTATTGCATTTCCTGAAAAGTACATTTTTACAAAGTTATTTTCACCTTTATAAAAAGGGTACTGTGCTGTATGTAATCTTGTGGGGTTTTTATTTTTTACTTAATGTCATATTGCGAGATTCTTCTATACTGTATGGGCCTGTTACTACTCATTTGCTTTGACTGCTGCGTAATACACCATTGTTTACATAAACCAGTGAATAAACCACAGTTTATTCATATTCACGCTCTGGTTGGTGGGCATTTTAACTTTCTTTGTTTTGCTTTTATAAGCTGTGCTGTTATGAACATTCTTGTATCTATCTTTTGTGGTACATGCATAATAATTCATCTCGCTTCTGTACCTAGGAACAGAATTACTGGGGGTAATACAGAATATGTATGTTCAATTTTACAACGCAAGTTTTTCAAAAGTGCTTGTACCAATTTTCACTCTTACCAATAATACATAAATATCCTATGTATCCACATTCCCTCAATACTTGATATTGTCAGGCTTTAATTTTTGCCAACCAAATGGATATAAAATGATAAGAGATTTTGATGGCCATTTTCCTAAACCTTAATGGTAATGAGCATTTATTCATGTCACTTGGCCACATTTGTTTGCTCTTCTGTGGAATGTCTCTGACTCATTTTCCTCAGTTATCCTTCTCTTAATGATTTTATAAGAGCTCTTTTATTCTAAATAGTAATCTTTCATTGGTCATGTGTTGCAGATACCTTTCCCACCATTTGTAATTAGGCATTTTACTTTTCTCTGGGCTGTCTTTTAATGAATATTATGTTTTATGTGGCATTCAGTTTTTCAATTGAGAAAAATGATTCTTTAAAAAACAAAAAATATAGGATCTGGGCTGAATTCTTACTATCTCATTTTCTTATCAGTGCCCTGGGGATTGCTTGGATACTGGGTCATTCCCTCAGCTTCTGTGGGCCCTGGGGTGCATTTGTGCTCCCTGAATATCAAGATAAATAGGTGTTCATTTATTTGTTTGTTTGTTTTGAGACAGAGTCTCTGTCGCCCATGCTGGAGTGCAGTGTGGTGTGATCTCAGTTCACTGCAACCTCTGCCTCCTGGGTTTAAGCAATTTGTCTGCCTCAGCCTCCTGAATAACTGGGATTGCAGGCATGTGCCACCATGCCCGGCTAATTTTTGTGTTTTTAGTAGAGCCGGGATTTTACCATGTTGGCTAGGCTGGTCTCGAACTCCTGACCTCAGGTGATCCACCCGCCTCAGCCTCCCAAAGTGCTGGGATTATAGGCATGAGCCACCATGCCTGGTCTAGGCTGTTCGTTTACATGGGAGTTTCATTATACTTTACATGAAGTCAGTTTAAAATAATTACAGCTGTGAACTAATGCACTCCATTTTATAGGTAACTTTCAAACAAAGATTGGGTGAAGAGTGAAGTGATTTCCAAGTTAGAATACCCGGTCTTCCTTATGTAGCCTAGATTGATTGTATGATGTTTTTTCCAAAAAGATGGATTCTGAATTGTTTTATTGTTACACTGTGTAAAATATCTTACTGCTTCTCCATTTCAGAGAATGTCTCTGGTTTCTTTTGATTAACTTGCATGCTTATTTTGGTGGAATTGCTTGTCTTCCCTTTAGAGAGAGTTCTGACCTGTTAACATTCAGAAGGGCTTTGGCGGAGTGGGGGTACCAGCAGTCTATTGGATTTTCAATTCATAGCTCTACTGGAGATAAGGAAAGATAATTGCATTGGCAGGGACGCCAAAGTCGCTGTCCTTTTGTTCTCCTATTTAGAAATTACATTTTCTTCAATTATGTTCATTTTTGGCATTGATTTGCTGCCAAGCAGCACTTTCTTGTGATATACATGTTTGCTAAGACCCAATTCTAGTCCCGGTCTTACTTCTCTCCCAATCCTAAAACACAGACTGCATTTGCACAAGTTATTTTTGGGGTCCCTTCATGTTCCCAAGTCTTTGGAAGCATAAGCCTACTTTTCAGGTACACTGCATATTGTTTGGGGCCATTGCCTCCCCGTTTCTCCTGCCACTGTGTGGTGGGTGAGTACACACACCATATACCCCATACAAACTCAAACATTCCATATCTCCCTGTTTTCTTCCATATCTCCTTGATTTTGGTACTTGGCAATTTATACTTCCTGCCTTTCAACCTACACTGGAAGTTGAGTTCAGAGAATGTCTTCCATACATCAGTAAACTCTCATCTTTTAAAAGCCAGTCCTTTCAGAAAAGAGTCTGGACAAATAAAATTACTAATTTAATTCTTTCACTCCTCACTTGCATTTAATATCTACCAGATTTAAAAAAAAATTGTTAAGTTAATTTGGATTAGAAAAGCAATCTAAAATATAGCTCTGGGTATACTAACTTAGAAATTGCTAAAATAACATAGTTACTTTCTCACATATAGGGAACAGGCATATGAACATTTCAATTTACATTTATAGATCTGATGTTATACTCTGTAAATATTAAAATGTATTATTTAATTATCAGCTCTTGTTATTTCATTTTGGTATGTAGTAGTCAAAGTGAAATACAGACCAGGCATGGTAGGTAGTTCATGCCTATAATCCCAGCACTTTGGGAGGCTGAGGTGGGAGGATTGCTTGAGGCCAGGAGTTCAAGGCCAACCTGGCCAATATAGCAAGACCCCATCTCTATTTTTAAAAATTAAAAAGAAAAAACGAAAAAGCAAAATGTAGTGTCACAACCTTCAAACAGTGTTTCAATCTGTCTTGCTTCATTTACTAGTACTCTAGTTTACATTGACTATGCGTCCTTCTATTTCCACTATAATGGTTCCACTAATCATTTGTCTAAGAGAGACTTGGTCTATAAATTAGTGAAGAAATATAATCCTGTGATACTAAATTTTATGTATTCATAAATCTTTGGAAAATAGATACTTTTTGGTCTCTCTATATTATCGTTTAGGGAACAATGTCAGTAATCCAACTCTAGCCTTCAGAAAAAAAAGGACAGACTATAAGTTTATACTCATTCTGATATATTATCTCTAGAAAATAGATTACTAAGAATAAGGAATTCCATAAAACCAGTGCTCATAAGAAACAATAAAAACATACTGAACAGTTGTATATCCGCAAGAGGTGGAACAGGACTAATTACCTGCGTCTCCATAACTGCTGACAGCCATATCTATTCCACTGTGTGACATTAGCCATTTTGAAGGCCAAAGGGATTTTTTATTTTTTATTTATTTTTTTCAGACAGGGTCTTACTCTGTCATCCAGGCTGGAGTGCAGTAATGTAATCAGAGTTCACTGCAGCCTCAAACTCCAGGGCTCAGGTGATCCTCCACCTGGGCCTCCCATGTAGCTGAGACCACAGGCATATGCCATCATGCCCAGTTAAAATTTTCTTTTAATTTTCTTCTAGAGGGTGGGGTCTTGCCATGCGGTCAGGCTGGTCTGAAACTCCTGAGTTCAAATGATCTTCTCTCCTTAGCCTCCCAAAGTGCTGGGATTACAGATGTGAGCCGCAGTGCCCAGCCAAAGGGATTTTTTTAGCTTGTGGTGATTCATAGCTTCCTGCTGTGATGACTGATTTTACCCAGGTCTGGTCCAAAGAGATACCACACACCAAGGCACTCCTCACAGTATTGCAGTAGCATTCTACAGAGGAGGCCCATGATTTGCCCTCAGAGCTGGAACTTCAGGAGGGCGATAACTTGCCTTTCCCCGGTGGCAATTTCAGAGCTGCTGTAAATTTCCACAGTGACTGCCGATGCTCTGTTTTTCTTGGGTATATTTATTTACCAAGGGATCTTTTTAGTCAGTCTAGAGAAAGGAATTCCTCCATTGAGTTGACTATAGCTTCTTCATTGTCCTAAGATAACTGAATAAACTCTTCTACAGATTGAAGGATTTGGGATTCTGTTGTTCTCCAAAAACTTTACAGCTAACCCTTTATTTTTAGGGGAGTTACATCAGTGCCTGCAAGGCCATATTGCAGTGCTAATATTTGTTTTTAAAAAGCATATCTTGAATTCTCCGTAGCTATCGATGCCATGTGAGTGGATTACATTCCATTTCCTACCACTTGCCATTGTTTTCTAGATCTTTCTGTGGCTCAGTTTTTCTTCCGTGACCTTTTCCCTGATCACACACGAGCAAAGACACACATACACACGACCCAGCCACATTAAAAGGGAGCATTCTTCTGACAGTCATTGTGGCTTAAATTATAATTTATACTGGGGCCTTGTTGCCTGCTGATTTGTTTAAAGGTATAACAATGTTCTGAACCACTTCTCCTTGACCAGAAGCAATAGTTTAAGTTTCTACCACTTTAAAGCCCAAGCTCCTTTATGACAGTGATGCTGGATTGGCTTGAATTGCCTTATTGTTCCATAGAACTTGATGGGGAATGAAGTGTCCTATAGTAAGTGCTCAGTATGTTGCTGAAGAGTTTTTTCCCCTTTGGTAAACTTGAATGTTTGGCAGATTGGATTATAGATTCTCAACAAATATATCTGTTTACTTTTCTTATAGATTTCCTGTTCCCCATCGATATTTCCTTGGTCAAGAGAGAGCATGATTTTTTGGACAGAGATGCCATTGAGGCTCTATGCAGGTAAATGGACACATTTTGAGTGTTTTCCTTTTTTATTTTTTAAGAACACAGTACTTAACACCAAGATAGGTTTTGTTTGCTTTTGTTCTAGATAATTATGTTAGGTCTTTATTAGCAAATCATACAGTGATCATAGACCTGTTAATTAAAAATTAAGTAAAATATTGTTATTTAATATTACTATTAAAATAGCATCCACACTGTCCTACAAAGTACTCAAACAATACCCTTCCATATTTGATATGATGTAATTGGTGTAACAAGTAACTCTCAGGTGGTTTGGAAACATGGATTAAGGTTTTCTAAAAGGGTACGATGGAAATTTAGCATATTCAGAGGAATAAATTGGAGGTGGCACATAAAGACAGGAGCATCACTTGAATTCCAGGAAAGCCCCTCTCAACCTCTTCAGTTTCCCCTCATATAAAATAATGATAGGATTAAATAAGGCTATAAAATAACTCACCATGGTCTTTAACATATAGGCAACAGACAGTTAAATGATGTGAAATTGAATAAAACTGTCAGAAATTCTTGATCGTTGTGCTGTTGGGTCTTTAAGCAGAGAGGCAGCTTGTAGGTGTTAGTGAGGTGGAGTAATGAAACCTGTAGCAGATGATGATGGGACACTGACAATTCCTTCAAGCTCTTCCTTTGACATTTCTACTCGTTTTCAGTTTTTCATCCTTTCTAATTTTTCTCAAAAGCTAAAAGCTCTAAGAGCTGAATTCTGGGGGAAAAACATTATACACAGTCAAAATTCACATAGGTTGATTTGATTATGAACTAAATAAGTTTTATTTTAATTTCAGGGTTTTTTTTTTTTTTTTTTTTTTTTTTTTTTTTTTTTTGCGGCGGGGAATGGAGTTTCGCTCTCATTGCCCAGGCTGGAGTGCACTGGCGCGATCTCTGCTCACTGCAACCTCCACCTCCCAGGTTCAGGCGATTCTCCTGCCTCATCCTGCTGAGTAGCTGGGATTACAGGTGTCCACCACCACAACCAGCTAATTTTTGTATTTTTAGTAGAGACGGGGTTTGACCATGTTTGCCAGGCTGGTCTCAAACTCCTGACCTCAGGTGATCCACCTGCCTTGGCCTCCCAAAGTTCTGGGATTACAAGTGTGAGCCACCTCACCCAGCCTGTTGTTTGGTTTTTCTTTTTTTTTTAAAGACAAGGTCTCACTCTGTTGCTCAGGCTGGAGTGCAATGGCATGATCATGGTTCACTGCAGCATCAACCTCTCATATACAGGTGATCCTCACACTTCAGCCTCTGGAGTAGCTGGGGCTACAGGCGCACACCTTCATGCCCAGCTAATTTTTGTATTTTTTGTAGAGATGCAATCTTGCCATCTTGCTCAGGCTGGTCTTGAACTGAGTAGGATTCAAGCAATCACACATCTCAGCCTCCCAAAATGCTGGGATTACAGGAGTGACCACCACACACCCTCTCAGTATTTTTTTTTTAACTTGGAAAAACATCATGAAGGTAGAATGACATCCTGTATTTCTTTCCTCTTTGTAGGCAAAGAAAGCAGTGATAGTTTTGTGAAAGTACTGTTTTCTGCCTTTCTTATGTAATACAGTGTTATCTGAAGCAGCCAATGTAAGCAGTGGGTTTGGGGAAGATAGGATATTTAGAATAGTATATGGACTAGACTGGTTCTCATGGTTTAAGAGAGGAAATAACAAAAGAGTCATCTTAACCACAGAAACACTGTCACTTTTCTAGTCCAATTAAATAACTGATAAAAAATGTACAGGGTATGTTCCCACTTTCTGAAAGAAACCTAATTCTAAGCACTGCGCTATGGAGTGTAATACCATAACTATGTCATCTGGAATGAAAAAATGTCACAGATGCAGCTTTGGGAGGGGAAGGAGTCCACATCTGGAATATGAACTACTCCAGACATTTTTTTAATGTTTTAATGCTTAGCTGTGGGGCAGAATTAATCTGTTTTCAATCCATCACTGGTGATCATGCATATGCATGAGGTCACTTCTGAGATGCATCTTAGGAAATATTTAAGCATTGAGTCATTATTTCACACATTTTAAGCCACTTAGGGAGTGGGCACTCCGAGCAGCAGCACTAGCTTAGGAATTCTTGGGTCATAAAAATATCACTGCAGCATTTCAGGCCGAAGGGTCATGATTAAATTCTTGAACTCTTTTTTCAGAATATCAGTTTGAAATGTTGTTTTCCATTTCTGGAAGAAGAAGTATCCACTGTACTTTGCAATTCACACTGGCTCTCAGTACCTTTTGAGAAGCCACCTTTCCTCGAGGAGAATAAATCTGTGCTGCTAGCTCTTCAGTGAAAAGAAAAGCCTAGAACAAATAGACTCTGCCACATATCCTAGTGGGGCTTCACTTTTCTCTCCTGCATAGAATAATATCTCATAGGAAATGGCAGTCATGGATGTAAGAGCACTTTAAAAATTAAATTATCAGGCCGAAATTTAAGTATGTGCAGAAAGACCTAGGGTTACATTTTCTTTTTTAAAAAAGGACATTTTTCAAAATTCATAGTAATAGTCATCAACTGGTTTGTAATGGAAAGCCCCAGGGTCTTGTCCACATGTTCACATAAGTAAACTTTTCATGATGCCCCTTTTGAGATGCCTAAACAAATGTTCAGAAGAAAAAGATGGGACCTCTGTCAGGTGTATTTCAGGCACCTTCCTTTAAACATGTTACAAGTGCTGAGCTGTCAGCTGCATAGTGTAGTTGAGATACTTGTTACACTTATGATGTGATAGTCACTTTGTTTGCTAGACCTGCCTCTTCCAAATGCCTTCTTAGCTTGTGGAATTCAAGGGCCAGGATATAGTGAAACTACAGTATTGTTTGAAATTTTGCCCTGTGATTTGGAAGTTCTCTTTAGACTGACAGACTTTATAGACTTTCATCTTTGCCTTGTTGATTTTTTTTTTGAACAGTTTATTTTAAATACATATGGTAATATGGTTGCAGAAATGCAACTTAAACGGTTTAGAAAATCTTTTCTACCTACCTCCTCCCCTTGTACTGGACTATATTTATGCAGGGATCTTATAAGTGATCCCATATATACTCTATCATTATTCTTAAAGTGTTCATGTACCTGTGACATTTATAGATCTTACAGCTCCTTTGGTCAAGAAGTAAGTAGAAGCTTTTTTTTTTTTTGAGATGGAGTCTCCTTCTGCTCCTTCTGTCCCCAGGCTGGAGTGCAGTTGCATGATCTCAGTTCACTGCAACCTCTGCCTCCCGGGTTCAAGCAATTCTCCTGCCTCAGGCTCCCGAGTACCTGGGATTACAGGCGCCTGCCACCATGCTCAGCTAATTTTTTGTATTATTAGTAGAGACGGGATTTCATCATGTTAGCCAGGATAGTCTCAATCTCCTGACCTCATGATCTACCTGCCTCGGCCTCTCAAAATGCTGGGATTACAGGCATGAGCCACTGTGCCTGGCCAGAGCTTCTTTTTCTACTCAGGGCAAGAAGACTTGCAGACTCAATGGATTTTATGAGAACAATGATATTGTCTTAAATATAAAGTTTGGCTGGCTAGGCACAGTGGCTCATACCTGTAATCTCAGCACTTTGGGAGACCGAGGTGGGTGTATCATCTGAGGTCAGGAGTTTGAGACCAGTCTGACCAACACAGAGAAACTCTGTCTTTACTAAAAAAAAAAAATACAAAATTAGCCGAGTGTGGTACTGCATGCCTGTAGTACCAGCTACTTGGGAGGCTGAAGCAAGAAAATCAGTTGAACCCAGGAGGTGGAGGTTGCGGTGAGCTGAGATCGGACCATTGCACTCCAGCCTGGGCAACAAGAGCAAGACTCTGTCTCAAAAAAAACTTCGGCAATGACTGAAAGTTACAAGTGTGGGATTATAGGTTTTTTGGTTTTAGATTGCTAACCAGCATTTTTACACTCACACTCTAAGGAATTCATGTAGCCGTTCCCTTGGAGAAATGGCTTTGGCCTTATCTTGCTAGCTTTACTATATAATACAATTCCAATGATAAGGCCAAGGTTATGAGAGTTATACTCAATAGTAATACTGGAGTATGCGGGGACTATTGTTAACTGTGATTCACTACCAGGATACCTTTTGTGAAATGTTCTTTCTATTGTTTGCCCTTCTACAGCTTCCGAAAAATATTCCAAATTGCCATTTTTCTTTGGAATTAAAAATGACTCCTTCTGTAAACACAGCAAATAATTATGTGCATCATCATAGATGTATAATGAAAAATAGATTTCCATACTGTCATCTGCAGTATGCACTTCGTTGTAAAACAGCCCGTCAGATGCCTGAGCCATGTAAAGCAGCCCACCTTAGAGCGTATTTTAACATCACAATTTCTTATCTGTCAAAACGGAAGCATGTAGTCGGGCACAGTGGTTCACGCCTGTAATCCCAGGGAGGCCAAGGTGGGAGGATCACTTGAGCCTCCAGGAGTTGGAGATCATCCTGGGCAACATGGCAAGACCCCGTTTCTATAAAACTTTTTTTTTAAATTAGCCAGGCATGATGGCACATACCGGTAGCCCCAGCACTTAGGAGGCTGAACCAGGAGGATCCCTTGAGACCAGGAGGTCCAGGCTCCACTGAGCCATGATAGTACCATTGCATTCCAACCTGAGTGACCCTGTCTCAAAAAAAAAAAAAAAAAAAGAGAGAGAGAGAGAGAGAGGGAGGGAGGGAGGAAGGGAGGAAGGGATGGAAGTAGCATGTAATTTTTTTAAAACAGCTGCACAGATTCCAAGAAAATATCTTAAAGAATTGGAACTATTTTTATTTGTGAGAGTCTTACTTGGAAAATCGTTTCTTTTCCCCTTCTCCCTCTTCTCTTCTTCATTTTTGCTCTGTTTTTACTTTGAATACAGTGGGGCCCAGGTCCCCTCTTCCTATGCTTTTATCTGGGCTCCTGCAGCCCCACACAGAGAAGCTCTTGAACCTTTGATAGGCTAGCCTTGTGCTCCTCCCTCTTCAGAGCAGGGTGCAAGTTGCCCAGAAGATAAGAGACATTCCTGTGGAGCCCAGCCTGGGAGGGTTCTTAGGGGGATGGGAAAGGCCCAGGCTTCTGGATGGATGGCTTAGGAAACTTGCATTTCAGCCTCTGTTTGAGAAATCCCTTAGGATATAAATTGCTTTCATTTATTACTATCATTAATATTTATGTTAGAAAGGAACACAGATGATCAGATGCAGTGGCTCATGCCTATAATCCTAGCACTTTGGGAGGCAGGGGCTATGGGAGGCGGGGGTGGGTGGATTACCTTAGCTTAAGGGGTCGAGACCAGCCTGGGCAACAGAGCAAAACCCCATCTCTACTAAAAATACAAAAAATTAGCTGGGTGCGGTGGCTCACGCCTGTCGTGCCAGCTGCTCTGGAGGCTGAGGCACAAGAATCACTTGAACCTGGGAGGCAAAGGTTGTGGTGGTGAGCCAAGATCGTGCCATGGCACTCCAGCCTGGGCAATACAGCAAGACTCTGTCTTCAAAAAAAAAAAGAAAGAAAGAAAGGAACACAGAAGTTACCGGGTTTGAGAGCCACCATGTTTTAATCATGTGGAGTCAGACAAGATCTGTGACCTCCCCAAGCCCCATTTCCTCCTCTGTAAAATGTGAGTAAATCGTAATATCTCTACCATAGGGTTGTTGGGAGGACAAAGATGAAGTCATACATAGGAAATACCTAGCATAGTGCCTGGCCCACAGTAGGCTTTGGTTTGTTTACCTGGAACTATGATTTCGTATCAGTACTATCTCTGTTTAGTAAACAAGGTCCCAGCAGAGTACATTCTTTGGGGGTCATCCTCTGGGACAAATGAAAACCACAGAAGCTCTAGGGTATAAACTCTGGGCTTTAGGTTTGTAATGCCATTGGCTGGGTGTTACCAACATAAAAGGGTAACATTGACCTTTATAGAACTGGCCTCCTGGGTCTTTTTCCTTTGACTCAAATCTAGAGTTTGTGAAGCTAAACCCTTCCCCAGCCCCATAGGCCTCTGTGCCTAGTAAATTTGGTTGTAAACACCACTCAACCATTAAAGCCCAAATGAAGTCAAGTGAGTATTTGATTACAGATTTGATGAATGGAACCCAGACCTAAGGCTAACTGTAACCATTTCAGGTTCTTTAAATCTTGAAAACATTTGAGAACTAAAACACTGTGGCTGTAAGTCACTTAAGTAATTGATACCCCTAATAGAGGGACCTTAATATTCTCTCATTTTAAAGTGTGCAGACTTTTTCTTAGTTGTTTATTTTCTCTTCCTCCCTATCAACAGAGAGAATTTTTCTGAATATGGGCGCTCTGTGCTATCTTTGTTTACTCTATAAACAGGCTACCACATAAGCTATGAAGTCAAAGTCAGGCTTATCAGGCAGGGGAAAATACTTTCTATTCTGTTGCATCAACATTGTTAGGCAAACTGCAAGAACAGGATCAGGAAGATAAGCCTTGAGGAATTTGTGCAAATGAAATGCTCTTATCTGATGAAAATGTAAGAATTCCAATTTGTAGGAAAAACTGGAAAACTGGTGATACTAGATAGCAAACAGACACATTACAGGTTCATCTGAGGAAGACGTAAGTGAGGATCATACTGGAGATGTCTGGAAAATTGGGGCCTGGGGGGCTGTTACTCATATTTGCACATACCATTTAGTTCATCATATTTAAAGAGTATTTTTCAACTATTGCATTATTTCCCCGTGAGGTTTTGGTGTTTTTGTAAGTGTTTTATTTTCAACGAAACATAATTTCCCTAATTTTAAATTGATATTGCTGTTTGGCCGAGGCGTTGGTATCAAAATTACAATAGGATGCCTGTTGCAGAGAAGAATCTGACCTGAGTGCTTAATTTTTAACATTTTGGATCCCTGAAGTTACAGTATGCACATTCTTTAGATGATCACTTGTCCTATTACTGTGACTATGGCACACATTATTTTATCCTTGCTGTTCTAAATACCGGATATTCAAGAGGGCTCCAATTTCCTTTCTGTGCAAGGACTCTACAATTTTAAACAGGCTGTCCAAGATTATGATTGATTGGAGATAACTAAAACTAATTTTTTTAAATTCGAGTTTTGAGTTGAGATACAAGACACTGTTCATTTTGCTAAAAAATCAAGTTTGTTCCTGTTGCTCTTTCTATTTCTATGAAAGGAGACATGGCAAACTTTTCTTTTCTTTTTTTTTTTTTTTTGAGATGGAGTCTGGCTCTGTTGTTCAGACTGAAGATCAGTGGCATGATGTCAGCTCACTGCAGCCTCTACTTCCTGGGTTCAAGCCATTCTCCTGCCTTGGCCTCCCAAGTAGCTGAGACTACAGGTGCCCACCACCATGCCCAGCTAATTTTTGTATTTTTAGTAGAGATGGGGTTTTGCCATGTTGGCCAGGTTAGTCTCAAACTCCTGCCTGCCTTGGCCTCCCAAAATGCTGGTATTACAGATGTGAGTCACTGCGCCCAGCCACAAACTTCTTTTTTGGCACCATGTGTGGTGGTCCATAATGGCTCAACCTAAGAATTACTGGAAGAATGATTTTTCTCAGTGAGACCAACTCATTGGGAGTTGAAGAATCAGAGAAACTTGACAGTATCATAGCTGTATGGCATTTTACACTGAAATATTAAAGTGAAAAACTTAAGAAATATGAAGATATTTTTAAACAACTCACTTTTTAAAGAAGTTTCTAATATTATTCTAGGTATTAGACATTACTGAGTTCCAAGAAACTCTTTAAATAGATGAAATGTTTACAAATAGGTATTTATCCACTCATTCGTGAGTGGTTGCCTGTCTTTGCTAATGTGAATTTCTTTGCTCTATAGGCGTCTAAATACTTTAAACAAATGTGCGGTGATGAAGCTAGAAATTAGTCCTCATCGGAAACGAGTGAGTATACAAATTGGGTAACAGAATGAGAGGGAAAGGGGTGAACAAAAAAGTGAATGATATGTTTTGTAATAGGCTTTGCTTCTCAAACTCTTAGTTTCTTGTTTTGCAAGCATCTACATCATGAATGGTATCATCTAGACTGATAACCTTATGTAGTGGAAGCCAAGAGATGCAACTAGCCCATTACATTATTTTATCTGTTGTTTTTGAGCTGATCACATCATCAATTATTTTGCATATTAACTCAATGCCTGCTACGTAATAAAGGGATCATGCTTTAGGAATCCCAGTGGATTTTTCCATTGCTCATTAGAGGAAACAAACTGAAGTTTATTTCCACTCTTCTGTCTTCCCAAATATGACAATAACTGTGCTTCAGAGCTGTAGAAAGTGAAGGCCGATTTGTGAGATATTGAAGAATAATAAGAGATTTGGAGGGAGGAAAAGGAATTGGAGGAGGAAGAGGAAAAGGCAGGAAATCCCACACATTTTAGTCAAATGGTACAGAACTGAATTGGATGGTATTTTCTTCCGTGTGTGAGTTGTGAAGACTTTTTATGTGACCTTAGGAGAGGAGGTAGGTGTAGTCCTGGGAGTTAAGTGTCACAAATTAGAGTAAACAGAAATAAGTCTGGTCAAAGAACATATTTCTGACTTCCGGGTACAAATTTTAATTATGCCAGAGTCCCTGAACTGAAAAACATTGCCTTCTTTTAACTATAAAGTAGTTAAAGCTTTTAAACAAGTGAACTGGAACCTCAGCGCCCACTGAGCTGTGTAGAAGAGCCCCGTAAGCCAGCGCTCCGTGCTTGCCACTCACTGTCCTGTGAAACTTGGGTCATAGGATATTTTCCACACCAGTAGAAAAGATATATATCATACTTAATTGTACCCTTTGATATCCTGCTGAAAAGGCCCAGATGCCATAGTCCACGTGACAGCATATCCCTGAATCTTGTACATAAATTGGGAATTATCAGCAAAGATGTTCCTTAGTGTTTATGAAAACCGCAACTTGTCAGGGCTGGGTATTTGTGAAGCCTTGTTAAGTTGGCTGGAGCGTGTCTGACGTTGAAACTTCACAGGACAGCTGTGGCCTGAACATTAGCCCTCATGTCTTATGGGGGAGGGGAAGAAAAGGTACTGGTAAGAGGCTCCAAAGCACTGTTAGTAGACTGAAGCTGAGTAATGACCCACCTTGATTCATGGCCCCTTTAGTCCAGTAGGAGATCTTATAAACTTGTAGTGTCTGGAGATTTAAGTTGCCACTCTTCTTAGTGTTTGAAAACTACCTTTCTAATTGCGAGAGGGAAGATAAACATATTCCAACAAAAGACAGCACAACTGAAAGCAGTCCAGAGGCAGTCTGCTCATTGATGACTTCAGTTCAGAATATTTTGCATGCCTAGAATTTTCACCATCTCAGAAGTTTTTTCTGTGAGCAATTAAAGAACAGCCTATAGATCCCAGAGTTTCCATAAAATAACTCTTATTAAACTTGCAACATTTGGTCAGGCATTCTCCTGTTAAATTCTATAAATATGTCTTTGTTATTAAATAAAAAAATTCCTGGGCACTGTGGCTCATGCCTGTAATTCCAACACTTTGGGAGGCCCGGGTGGGAGGATTGTTTGAGGCTAGGAGTTTGAGACCAGCCTAGGCAATGTAGTAAGACCTCCTCTTTACAAAAAATTTAAAAGGCCGGGCGCGGTGGCTCAAGCCTGTAATCCCAGCACTTTGGGAGGCCGAGGCGGGTGGATCACGAGGTCATGAGATCGAGACCATTCTGGTCAAAATAGTGAAACCCCGTCTCTACTAAAGATACAAAAAATTAG
>CAUYOR010129348.1:72-62535 GCA_963573925.1 Callimico goeldii | reverse complement strand
CGGGGGAGGGATAGCCTGGGGATAAATGCCAAATGTGGGTGAAGGGGTAGAAGGAAGCAAAACACACGGCCATGATCTATGCAACTGTCTTGCATGTTCTGCACATGTACCCCAAATCCTAAAATGCAATAAAAAAAAAATATTTCAGATCAACAAACTAAGTTCATACCTTAAGGAACTGGAAAAAGAAGAACAAACTAAACATAAAGCTAGCAGGAGAAAGGCAATAATAAAGATTAGGACAGAGATGAACAAAATAGAGAATAGGAAAATAATAGAGATAATCAACAAAAGCAATAATAGGTTCTTAGAAAAGATTGACAAAACTGGCAAACCTTCGGCTAGACTTACTAAGAAAAAAACAGAAAGGAGACTCAAATGGTTAAAATTGGAAGTAAAAGAGGACATTACAACCAATTGTACAAAAATAAAGAGGATTATAAGAGAATACTATGAACAGTTGTATACCAACAAATTGGATAATCTAGATGAAATGGACCCTAGAAACAGACAACCTACAAAGACTGAATCATGAGGAAATAGAAAAGCTGATCAGACTTATAAATACTAAAAGAATGAGTCAATAATCGCAAACTTCCCAACAAAGGAAATCTCAGGACCAGATGACGTCACCGGTGAATTCTACCACACACTTAAAGAATTAACACCAGTCCTTCTCAAGCTCTTCCAAAAAGTTGAAGAGGAGGGAATACCTCCAAACTCATTCTTTTAGATGATCATTGCCCCAAAATACCAGATACCAGAGCCAGTCAAATATATTACAAGAAATCTAGAGACCAGTGTCCCTGATAAATATTGATACAAAAAATCCTCAACGAAATATAGCAAACCGAATTCAACAGCATACTAAAAAGATTATACACCAGGACCATGTAGAATTTATTCCTAGAATGCAAGGATATTTCAACATACAAAAATCAATCAACGTAATACATTACATTAGTAAAATAAAGGAAATAAAAACACGTGATCCTCTCAATTGATGTGGAAAAAACATCTGACAAAATTAAATACCTTCTGATGACAAAAACACTCAGCAAACTAGTCATAGAATAAAACTACTTCAACATAATAAATACCATATATAAAAAGCTTATAGCAAGTGTCACGCACTATGGTAAAAGACAGAAGGCTTTTCCTCAAAGGTTAAGAACAAGGCAGGGATGTCTATTTTTGCCATTTTCATTCAATACGATACTGGAGGCCTGGTACAATGGTTTATGCCTGTAATCTCAGCACTTTGGGAGACTGCTGCAGGCAGATCACTTGAGGACAGGAGTTCTAGACCAGCCTGGCCAACATAGTGAAACCTGTCTCTATAAAAAATACAAAAATTGTGTGGGCATGGTGGCAGATGCCTGTAATCCCAGCTACTCGGTAGGCTGAGGCAGGAGAATTGCTTGAACTCAGGAGGTGGAGGCTGCAGTCAGTCGAGCTCATACCATTGCACTCCAGCCTGGGCAACAGAGCAAGAATGGGTCTCAAACAACAACCACCACAATAGCAACAACAACCAAAACAACAGAACAACAAACAAAAAACCCCAAAACCCAGTATAATACTGGAAGTTCTAGCCATTGCAATTAGGATGGAAAAAGGGCATCCAAATTGGAAAAGAAGTAAAATCATCTGTGATTACAAATGGCATGATCTTATATGTAGAAAACCCTAATGGTGACCTGGCGTGGTGGCTCACACCTGTAATCCCAGCACTTTGGAGGCCAAGGTGGGCTGATCACCTGAGGTTGGCAGTTCGAGACCAGCCTCGCCAACATGGAGAAATCCAGTCTCTACTAAAAAAGTACAAAAAATTAGCCAGGCATGGTGGCCTGTGCCTGTAATCTCAGCTACTCAGGAGGCTGAGGCAGGAGAATGGCTTGAACCTGGAAGGTGGAGGTTGCGGTGAGCTGAAATCGTGCCATTGCACCCCAGCCCGGGAAACAAGAGCAAAAACTCTGTCTCAAGGAAAAAAAAAAGGAAAACACTAATGGTTTCACACACAAAAGTAGCTGTTAGAATTAATAAACAAATTCAGCAAAGTTATAGGATACAAAAATAACGTAAAATCAATTGCTTTCTATATGCTAAAAATGAATAATCAGAAAAGGAAATTAATAATATAATTCCACTTAAAATAGCACCAAAAATACTTAAGAATAAATTTATCAAAGAAGGCAAAGGCCTTGTGATACTTGTCCCTGCCAAATGTCACGTTGAAATGTAATCCCCAATGGTGGACGCAGGGCCTGGGGGAGGTGATTGGATTCACAAGGGTGGATTTCTCATGAATGATTTAGCACCATCCCCTGGGTGCTGTTCTCATGATAAGGAAGGATTGCTTGTGAGATCTGGTTGTTAAGAACTGTATAGCACCCACCCCACCCTCTCTCCTGCTCTCACCATGTGAGTGCTTGCTCCTGCTTGGCCTTCTACCATGAGTAAAAGCTCATGAGGCCTCCCCAGAAACCAGGCAGATGCCAGAGCCATGCTTGTACAGCCTACAGAACCATGAGCTAATTAAATGTCTTTTGTTTATAAATTACCCAATCTCAAGTATTCCTTTATAGCAATGCAAGAATGACCTAATACACCTTGTATACTGAAAACTATAAGATATTGCGAAGGAAACTAAAGAGGACACATGTAAATGTGTTCGTGGATTAGAATACTTATTATCATTAAGATGTCAATACTGCCCTACAGTTTCAGTGTATTTTCTATCAAAATTCCAATTTTTTTTTTCTGAAATAGAAAAATCCATGCTGAAATTTATAGGGAATCTCGAGAGACCCCAAAATAGCCAAAACAATCTTGAAAATGAAGAATTAAAGTTGGAGGTCTCACACTTCCTGGTTTCAAACTTCTTACAAGCCAGCCGTGACCTATTTGAGGCTAACCACCAGTTTGAATGTGAAAACATGATGCAGGTGCAAGTGTCTTTTCTCGCCCTGGCAGGGAAGGCCAAGACTAAGAGGCTGCAGAGCAGGGCGGACATTGGCGTCAAGTACTTGGAGAGGCAGGAGCAGAACTCCCAGGACGCCACAACGAAGGCCAGTCAGGGCGTCATCGGGCTGCAGGTGGGCATCAGCAAATACGCCAGCCAGTTGGGCATGACCGCGTACGGCAAGGAGGCATTCTACGACCCCTAGAACCGCATCCTGCCCCCAACGGACAACTCGACCATCAGCCTCCAGATGGGGATAAACAAGTGCGCCAGCCAGGTGGGCATGACGGCTCCCGGGACCCGGAGGCACATCTGTGACACCGAGCTGGGAACTGACAAGTGTGACAACTCCTCCGTGCCCCTGCAGATGGGCTACATGCAGGGCGCCAACCAGGGCGGCCAGGTCTTCCGCCTGGGCTTGCAGATAGATACACGACCTCAGGTACTGCCGGCAAGGCACAGTGGCCCACGGGGCTCCCTCGGGTGCCGGCGACGGCCTGTGCCAGGGGAGGCCCCTGAATATCCCCCTTACTACCAGGAGGAGGCCGGCTGCTGAGGCTCCCAGCACGCTCTCTCCCCACATCTTTTTTTTCGTCTTTTTTGTTTTATTTGGTTTAGTGCTGCCAATCAACCGAGGGTCCGTGAGTGGCAGCGTGGGATCAGGCAGCAGGGCTTTTTTTCCCCTCTTGCCTTGATTCCTTCGCAGGACTGAGCCACCGGGCTGTGGGGGAAGGGGTCAAAAACGTATTCCCATGCGTGTAGGGTGAAGGTCTCCTGCTGGCATGTCCAGGCTGTGGGTAGAGCTGTGCTGAGGAGAAGATACCTGCGCAGCGAGGGAACGGGTCCCTGAAGGTTTCCAGTTGCTTTGCCTCTTTCCCCTTTTGTCAGCCAATCAGTTTGCAGTTTCTGTACCTGCAGAAGTTTCCGGAAGCATTAATATACATATATATATATATATATATATATATATATATATATTTTTTTTTTTTCCTGAGGAATGGGGTGGGGGAAGTGGAGAGGGTGCTGGAAAATGAGTCTCCTGGAAGAGGGGGCCCAGCCACGATGCTAAATATATCAGGTTCCTGAATGGCTGGATTTTCCTAAGACCCACAGAACAACAGACCTGTCCCAGGGCCCAGTGGGGAAACTGAGGCCTGTACAAGGAAATGAAATTCTGAGTTGTTGGGGCCAAGCATGACCCCCTCTCCATGCTAACCTCCCCCACCCTCACTGGGGCCTCAGTAGGTTTTTTTTTGTTGTTGTTACTGCTCAGGCTGGAGGGCAGTGGGGCAACCTTGTCTCACTGCATCTCCACCTCCTGGGCTCAAGGGATGCTCCTGCCTCAGCCCCCCAAGTAGCTGGGACTGCATGTTCTACACCATGCCTGGCTAATTTTTGTATTTTTAGTAGAGACAGGGTTTCACCAGGCTGGTCTTGAACTCCCGACCTTAGGTGATTGGCCCGCCTTGGCCTCCCAAAGTAGAATTACAGGCATAAGCCATGACACCCAGTCTCTCAGTAGGTTTTAGGGAGCCTTCTTCTCCCCTTTCAGGACCTGGCCAGCTATATTGCTCTGTCTCCCCCTTGCCCCCACCGGCCACACACCCTGTCAAGTACTGCACAGTGACCCCCACCATGAGATAATTACAGATTGTGGACCAAATGCAATAAAACCTCTGTAAGAAAGAAAAAAAGACATATAGACCAATTGAAAAGCACAGACAGCCCAGAAATAATCCCTCACATATATGGTCAAATAAACTTTGACAGTAGTTCCAAGACTATTGGATGGGGGAAAAAATAGCCTTTTAAAAAAATGATGTTGGAAAACCTGGATATTCATATGCAAAGAAATAAAATCGACCCTTCACTTAAACCATATACAAAAATTAACTCAAAATTGGTCAAAGACCTAACTGTAGTCACTAAGGCTATAAAATCCTTAGAAGAAAGCACAGGGGGAAAGGTGCATGACATTGAAATTGGCAATGATTTTTTTGGGGGGAGTAAAGCACCAAAGCACAGGCTACAAAACAAAACCAAAGAAAAAGCAGATAAATTGGATTTCCTCAAAATTCCAAACTCTATACATCAAAGAACACTATCAGTAGATGGAAAAAGGGACCAATAGAATGGGAGAAGATATTGGTAAGTCATATATCTGATAAGAGGTTTATGTCCAGACCATATAAAGAACACTTACAACCCAACAACAACAGCAACAACAAAAAACCCAAATGCCTTGATTAAAAAATGGACACAGAACTTCACAGATGCTTCTTTCAAGGAGATACACAAATGGATAATAAGCACATGGAAAGAAGCACAGCATCACTAGTCATTAGGGAAAAGCACATCAAAACTACAATGAAATACTGTCTTATACCCATTAGAATGGCCACTATTCAATGGCCACATTCAAAACAACAATGAAAACAATGAACGTTAGTGAGAATGTGGAGAAATTGGAACCTTTTGGTAGCGCTGCTACGGAAAACAATATGGTGGTTCCTCAAACGTTAAAAATGAGGCTGGATGTGGTGGCTCATGCCTGTAATCCCAGCATTTTGAGAGGTCAAGGCAGGAGAGTCATTTGAGGCCAGGGGTTCAAGACCAGTTTGGGCAACAAACTGTCTCTACAAAATAATAATAAACCCAGCTGGGCATGGTGGTACATGCCTGTGGTCCCAGCTACTCAGAAGGCTGAATGAAGTGGGAGGATTACTTGATCCCAGGAGGTTGAGGCTACAGTGGGCTATGATCATGCCACTGCACTCTAGCCTTGGGCAACAGAGTGAGACCTGCCACTACACAATTTTTTAAAATGAAATTATCATATGATTCAGAAATTCAACTTCCGGTTATATATCCAAAAGAACCGGAAGCAGGATCTTGAGGAGTTATATGCACAACTATGTTCATAGCAGCATTATCCACAAAGCCAAAAGGTGAAAGCAACCCACAGGTTCATCAGTAGGTAAATGTATTTTTAAAATGCCGTGTACACAATGGACTATAATTTAGCCTTAAAATTGGAAGGGCATTCTAAAATATGCTACCACATGGATGAACTTTGAAGACATTATGCTAAGTAAGATAAGTCAGTCACAAAGAAAACAAATATTGTATGATTCTACTTCTACAGGATACCTAGAATAGTTAACCTCATAGTCAAAGAATGTAAAACCGTGGTTGCTAGGGGCTGAGGGTAGGGAGAATGGGGAGTTACTGTTTAACGGTAGAATTTTAGTTTTATGAAATAAAAAGAGAATTGGAAATGGATGATGGCAGTAGCTGCACAACAATGTGAATGAGCTTAATAACGCTGAACTGTACACTTAAATATGATTAACATGGAAATATTTATGTTATGTTAGTTTACACAGTTAAAAATAGTAAAAAGAAGTCCGTATAAATATATATATTTCACTTAATTTCTTTTATACGATTACATAAAGCAATTATTATAACATCGTATTATTGGATTTAAAACATATATATATTTAATATATATGGTAACTGTACAGAGGAAGCTGAGGGAATGAAGGTATACGGGAACAGAGTTTCCACAGTTTTCCAGAATTGTTATGATTCCCTTGATGTAGACCACAATTAAGATGTATGTTGTAATCCCTAAACCTGCCACTACAAAAAGTACAAAAATACAGTTTAAAAAATCAAGAGGGATTAAATGTTACACTAAAAGTATCTATTTGATACAAAATAATATAATGAGTAAGAAACAAGGAACAAAAACTCATGAGACATAATAGAAAACAAATAGTAAAATGGCAAATGTAAATTTAACCATATCAGAATAACATATATGAATGGACTAATCAAAAGGCGGAGGTTGTTAGACTGGATGAAAAAGAATTTTACTATATGCTGTCTGTAAGAGTCATATTTTAGCTTCAAAGACACAAGAATTTAAAAATAAAAGGGGGGAAGATATATGCCATGCAAACAATAACCGTAAGAGAGCAGGAATGGCTGTATTAATAGCAACATATATTTTAAGACAAAAATATTTCTGGAGACAAAGTGATATTTCATAACGACAAAAGGAAGACATAACAATTGTGAATGTCTATGCATGAAACAAGAGAGCTGTCAAACATTTGAAGCAATAACTGACTGAATTGGAAGGAAAAATAAACCATTCAGCAAGTTAGAGACCTAAAAACTTGACTTTCAATAAATGATGGAAAAAGTAGACAGAAAATCATTAAATGAGTAGAGGACTTGAGCAACACTATTGACCAGCTTCATCTGAGAGCAAGAGAACACTTGAGTCAACCAATGACAGCATAATACATATTCTTGTAAGTACACTTGAAACCTTCTCTAAGATAGATCATATGCTATACTATCAGATAAATCTCAACAAATTTAAAAGAAATGAAATAAAAAAGGATATTCTTTGAACACAAAAGAATTAAATTAGATATCAGCAGTGAGGAGAAATCTGGGAATTTTTCAAACATTTGTAAGTTAAACAACATACGTTAATCCCTTTTTATCCTTGCTTTCACTTTCTGTGGTTTTAGTTATCTGCAGTCTGAAACAGTCAATGCAAAATTTCAGAAACAGACAATTCATAAGTTTTAAATTATAAGCCATTTTGAGTAGCATGATGAAATCCTGCTATGTTTCTCCTGGGAAATGAATTATTACTATGTCCAGGGTCTCTATGCTGTCTACCTTACCCACCCATTACCCGCCCACTTAGCAGCCCTCTCGGTTATGTTTGTCTGTCCCAGTGTCACTGTGCTTGTGTTAAAATAACTCTTATTCTACTTTATGGCCCAAAGCACAAGAGTAGTGATGCTGGCAGTTTGGATACACCTAGGAGAAGCTATGAAGTGCTTCCTTTAAAGGAAAAGGTGAAAGTTCTTAATAAGGAAAGAAAAAAACTATATGCTAATGTTGCTGAGATCTGTGGTAAGAACAAATCTGTCCTTGAAATTATGATGAAAGAAAAATAAATTCATGCTAGTTTTGCTGACACACCTCAAACCGCAGAAGCGATGGCCACAGTGTGTAAGTACTTAGTTAAGATGAAAAAGACTTTTTATTTGCAGGTGGAAGACAGGACATGTACAGATGGACAGGAATTGGGTTTGGTGTTATCAGAGGTTTCAGGCATCCATGGGGATCATGCAACATATTCCCTGTGGGTAAGGGGAGTACTATTGTACTTCTAGATAACCCTTAGTGAAATAAGTCAATGTATCTTGGATTCAGTTTATAAGAATATGCAACTTACAGAATACTACTAAAGCTATGTTTAGAGGGAAATTTATACATAACACCCATATTACAAATAAAGCTCTCAAAACAATAATCTGAACTTCCACCTAACGAACTAGAAAAAGAAGAGCAAACTAAGCCCAACACAAGCAAAAGTAAAGAAAGAAAAAATAAAAGATGATTAGGAAGAATGAAATAGAAAACGGAAAAATAACAGAGGAAGAACAAATAGGGAATTTCAATGTAAATCGAAGGTGGTCTTTGAAAAGACTTTAAAATTTCACACACCTTTAACATAGGATGACCAAGAAAAACTAGAAAACATAACAAATTACCAAAATTAGAACTGAAAGACAGGACACGACCACCAACCCTATAGATATTAAAAAGTTTCTGTGGCAATACTGTGAATAACTTTATAATCAACAAATTAGACAATCTAGGTGAGTTGAGCTGTAGCTTCAAAACAATGCCTATTAAATTTCCAGTAGGCTTTTTTTGGGTAGAAATTAGCAAAATTATCCTAAAATTTCCATTGAAAGGCAAAGAAATTAGAATAGCCAGAAAAGTTTTAAGAAAAAGATTTATATTACTTGATCTCAAATTTACTACCTAGGTATAATTATCGAGACATCGTGATGCTGGTGTAAGGCCAAGCATAGGCCAAGGAAGTAAAATCGAGATGCACAAAAGAATAAACTCTTACGGTCAATTTAATTTTTAAAAAAGGTGCCAAGGCAATTCAGTGAGGGCAAAAAACAGTGTTTTTTTACAATGATGCTGGTATGTTCATACGTTTATATGAAAAAGTATATACAGATCTTTACCTACAGCATATCTACAAAAACAACTCAAAGAGATTATACACCTAAACATAAGAGCTATTATAAAATAATAAAACTTTAAAAGAAAACAAAATGTTCTTCATGACGTTAGATTGAGCAAAGAGTTCTTAGAGATATGATACCAAAAACATATTTCATACATGAAAAAATATTTGAATTAATCAAAATTAAAACTTTTTTGCTTTGAAAAGAAAACATTAAGAAATTCAAAGACAAGAGATTGGGAGAAAGTACTTGCAAATCATACATGCGATAAAGGACTTGCATTCAGGATACAAAAAGAACTCTTAATACTCGATAAAAAGAAGACAACTTAATTTTTTTAAAAAAGAAATATTTGGATACTATACAAACATATGTATATATATATAACATATATATAAGTTTTATGTGTGTATATATATCGTATGTATCCAAATCTTTATATATATATAAAGATATGTAAAAATCTTTATATATAACTATATATGCTATATGTATATAAAGATTTACATTTATGTATAACATATATATGTTATATATGTGTGTTGGTGTAATATCTAGTATATAGTTATATTAGCTATCTAATGTAAACAGATTATCAATGTTATAAGCTATCAGAAAAATGCAAGTTAAGACAGATGTTATACCTATTTACACACCAACTAGAATGGCTATGATAAAAAAGGTGATACAAATATTAGGAGGATCTGGCGAAACTTGAGCCTTTATAGCTTGCTGATAGGAATGTACAATGTTACAGAAAAAAGTTTGGCATTTCTTAAAAAGTTAAAAGTAAAACAAATATTTAAAGAAGAACTACTACTCATCTTTTTACAGACTCTTCCAAAAAACAGAAGAAAAAAGAAAGCATTCCAACCCACTCTATGAGGTTTAAAAATCAAGAGGAATTGAATGCTACAAAACCCTGATACCCAAACCAGACAAGGACATCACAAGAAAACAAACTATTGCCCAATATCTCTTATAGTTGTAAAAATAATAGCAAACTGAATTCAGCACATATAAAAAAGATTATACTTCATGACTGGGTAGGATTATCCCTGGAGTTGGTTTAACATTTGAAAGTCAAAAACTAATGTAGTACATAATATTAATAGAGTAAAAGCCACAACCACATGGTTCACTCAATAAATGCAGAAAAAGCACTGGACAAAATCCAATGCTTTTTGATTATTGAAAGACTACAAAAACTAGGACTAAAAGGTGAACTTTATCAAACCGATAAAAAGCATCTATGAAAATTCTCAGCTAGCACTATCCTTAGTGGTGAAAGATAATGCTTTTCTCCTAAAATCAGGAGCAAGAAAAAGATGTTTGTTCTCTCCAGTTCTATTTAATCATGTATAGCCAGGACGATTAGGCAAGAAAAAGAAATGAAAGGCATTTGGATTGGAAATGAAGGAAAATTATTTGTAGATGACCTTATCTTGTACATAGAAAATTCTAAGGAATTCACTAAAAATCTATTACAAGGAATGAGTTCAAAGTCGTGGGATACAAGATTATTATTTGAAAATCCACCATACTAGCAATTCAAATTCCAAAATGAAATTTTAAAAGAGTTCCACTTCCACTAGCACTAAAAACATAAATACCTAAGAATAATAACAAATGAAGTGTAAGACTTGTACACTGAAAACGACAAAACTTTGTTGTAAGAAATTTAGGCTCTAAATAAATAGAAATAAATGTCTATGGATGGAAGACTTAACATTGTCAAAAGAGCAGTACACCCCAAATTGATCAATAAATCCCTATTAAAATGCCAGTAAGCTCTTTTTATATCCTAAAATTCATATGAAAATTCAAGGATCCTGCAATAGCTAAAAGAATTTTGAAAAAGAACCAAGTTGGAGAACTCAAACTTCCCAGGGTTAAAACATACTACAAAGCTACAGTAATCAAGATAGTGTGGTACTGGCATAAGGATAGACACAATGGTTAATTGACAGTCCAGAAGTAAACTCTTACATTTATGATAAGTTGATTTTTTTCAAGGATGAGAAGACAATAAGATGGAAAAAGAATATTCTTTTTTAGTAAATGGTGTGGAGACAATCGGATATCTGCATGCAAAAGAATAAAGTTGGATCCTCTACCTCATACTTTCTACAATAATTAACTAAAAATGAACCATAGACATATATACAAGAGCTAAAGCTATTAAACTCATTGAAGAAACATAGGATTAAATCTTGATGATCATGAGCTGGGCAATGGTTTCTTTGATTTGACACCAAAAGTACAAGTAACAAAAACAAAAAGAGGTAAATTGGGCTTCATAAAAATTCAAAACTTCTGTGCTTAAAATGACACCATTAAGAAAGTGAAAAGGCAACCCACAAGATGCAGGAAAATATCTGTAATCACATATTTGATAAGACACTTGTACAGGGGATATATAAAAAACTCTAACCACTCTACAATAAAAGACACATAATCCAATTATAAAATGAAAAAGGATTTGAGTATATATTTATCCAAAGGAGATATACAAATGGCCAATAATCACATGAAAAGATACTCAGGATCATTAATCATTAGAAAGAGACAAATCAAACCACAATTAGATACCACTTCACACTCACTAGGATGGCTAAAATCAAAATGACAGATAATAATGATGGCAAGAATGTGGAGAGAACAGAACACTCACACGTTGATGGTGAGAAAGTAAAATGATGCAGCCATTTAGAAAACATTTTGACAGTACCTCAAAATGTTACACATAGGGTTACCATATGATCTGGGAATTCTACTGCTAGATATAAATATATATTCTAGAGAATGAAAATATATGTCCATACATATGTTCAAAAACATAGGTCCATACAAAAACCTGTACACAAATGTTCATAGCAGCATTATTCATACCAAGACATACAGACAATCCAAATGTCCATCAACTGATGAATGGATAAACAGAATGTGGTACATTTATATAATGGAATACTATACTGCAGTAACAAGGAATGAATTGCTGATATGTGCTATAATGTGGATGACCCTCAAAAACGTTATCTTCAGTTAAAGAAGCCAGTCATGAAAGATCATATATTGTATGATTCTATTCTTATGAACTATACAGAATAAGGAAATCTGTAGAGACAGTAGATTAGTGGTGGCCTAGGGCTGAAACACAGGGTTGGAGGAAAATGGGTTTGATAGGCTTTCATTTTTGGAGTGATAAAAATATTCTAAAATTAGGCTGAGGTGATGGTTGTACATCTCTATGAATATACTAAAAACTATTAAATTGTATTTTTTAAATGGTAAATTTTATGGAATGTGAATTATGTCTCAGTAAAGCTGTTAAGAAAAAGAAAAACATGTTAAGTATAAAGTTATCAATCCAGTCCTAGGAATTTATTCAAGATAAACAAAATCTCCATTCCACATAATATTTTTTCAAATGTTCATCGTAAGGCTGATAGCCTTGCTAAGAGCCGGATGAACAACACCCACCCCTCTCTATGCCTGATAACAGTTTATCAGGCAGGACACATTACTCAGCATCTGGCTCCTCCATGTGGGCTCCCCTCGCCCACTTCTGCATTCTGCCCCCAGGTCTATTTTCAGCACTAGACTATGCACTCTCAGCACCAAGCTATGCATTTGAACCTCAGCACTAAACTGTGCGTTCTCAGCACGAAACTATACATCTGAACCTGTGAAAATTGAAGAAATCCCGCCAAGCCTTACCCAATGGCAGCCCACCCCATGCATCCTAGGCCAGCCCCCCTCTAACCCCCATAAAACCCCCTGCCCTGAGAAGTCAAGTGTGACTTCTCTGGCCCCTTTCCCAGGACCACAGAACCTTGCCTGGGAGATAAATAAATTGGCATCTGATTGTTCTTATACTGGCCTCAGTTTCCTCAGTTTAAACTTGACAGTAACCATTACAATCTGCACGTCTCTGCCTCCCAAAGTGCTGGAATTACAGGTGTGAGCCACCGTGCCCAGCCAAAGCTTAATTTTTTTAAAAAGCAAGTTGAGAATGGGTAAAATTGTGGCCTTCCATTTGGAGGGGTGGTAGGATGTGGAGTGCAGTTACAAGGGCCCAGTTCTATATGGAGGCTCTTTGGTCTGCAGTCATCTCAGGCTCCTGTTAGGATCTCCCCAGGACTAGAGAGACAGCGGGTCAAGCCCAGACGCTCCGGTTGAAGCCCAGGCCCACCACTGAGGGCCTCAGGTCCTGGCTTGCAGGGAGCCAGAGATGTCTCCTTTGACTTAGGCCTTGAAGAACTGTTGTTCTAAGGAACAAAAGGAGCAAAACCAAAACTCCTAGGAGAGCAAATAAGAAGGTTTTACAAAACCTTCCTGAAATGCAAACAGGGGAGGTCCGATTCCCCCAGGAACTAATTAAAGCTTCCTGCTTAAGTGCAAAGTAGCTGGTTTCTGAAGATCTTCCCCTGCGCTTGGCCTGGGGCCTGCCAACCGGCCCCTCCTAAATGGCTTTGTCTTTCCTTCTTGACTAATTGCTATTTAAGCTAAGTGTTGTCAGATAAATGGTTTCTTATTCAAATAACCAAATATCTTCTGGGCTCAAGAGAACTGCTCACCTTGGGCTGGGAGCAGGCTTCCCTTTAGTTTTCCCATCTCTGCTTGGGCAATTTAGCAACTTCTGGCTGAGAGATGCCAGATTAATTAAAGAGGTGATGCTAATGTAGCGAGGGGCTGAGCGCTGGAAATCAGGCTTTAATTGAAAAATGAAATGCATCTTCCTAACATCAGAGGTTAGATTTGGAATGCTGATGTTTCATTAGCATAGCGTTTGGTGTTTACGACTAATAAAGCATGCAATGGTGAGAGAGCCTTGGAGAATCAGAGGAAACTTCCAGTGGATCTCATCTCCATAGTGAGGCTGATGATGGCGGCCTCCTCCCAGCCAGTCTGTGCTGTGCAGCCCTTGGGTGCAGAGGAAATGCAGCATAGGCCCTGCTCTTGGAATGCAGGTAACACATGCCAGCATGGGTCAATTAAGGCACATCCCTTTATGGGCATCATAAAAATTTGGGACCTTCAGTCAACTGTAAATATCCCTTCTTGGCCAAGGGAACCCCAGAGAAACCTGAAATCTGAGTACTTGGCATGAGAGGAAGGGAGGTGGGGAAAACCTCATGATACCCTATTCTTTTTGGAGTCTAGGCATTGGGACAAGGATGAATGTTAAAATAGACATTATAAGGCTGACAAAACACACTGTTTGTGACAATAAGATACCAAATCACTAACAAGATCCGAGGCCGTGCCAGGCAGGGGTTATGTGACATACCACTGTAGGTCACTCTGACCCAGTGTTTTGGTTAAGAGACTTCCTTATCCTAACTGAAAACAATCCTTTGTGCAGACTCCAAACTTTTAGACAAAGCTATAGTTCTTTAACCAGTGATATGGTATGGCTGTGTCCCCACCCAAATCTCAGCTTGGATTGTATCTCCCAGAATTCCCACTTGTTGTGGGAGGGACCAAGGAGGAGGTAATTAAATCATGGGGGCCGGTTTTTCCCATGCTATTCTTGTGATAGTGAATAAGTCTCACAGGACCTGATGGGTTTATCAGGGATTTCCGCTTTTGCTTCTTCCTCATGTTTCTCCTGCCACTGCCATGTGAGGAGTGTCTTTCACCTCTCACCATGATTCTGAGGCCTCCGCTGCTGTGTGGAACTCTAAGTCCAATTTAACCTCTTTTTGTTCCCAGTTTCGGGTATGTCTTTATCAGCAGCATGAAAATGAACTAATACAACCCATTGCAGAATAAAGAATCTTTGAATCCACCTATAACTGGTATCCCACCTTTTTGGGCTGAGCCAATGTATATCTTCCATGTATTTGAAACAGAGGACTTCCCTTATTTGCCTTGTAGGACATGTGACAGGGGTGGGCTTGCTCTTTCGGTCACCCCCACTGCTCAAACCCCTAGGGGGAGCATGTAGATGGGCAGGTGCAGAGGTCAAGGAGAGCGCTTTTGGGCTCCAGTCTCACAGCCTTGTCTAGGGGTGGGTGTCTGTGACTCCCGAAGCCCAAGTGGGTGTGTGTTACAGTATGCTCTTTCGTCCTCTGCAGATGGCTTGTGCTAATCACCTCAATAGACTTTCGGCTTTATCATGAGGACAGGGGCCAATGTGACAGCTGTTGAAACAAGAGCTTGGAGTTGCAAGGAAAATGAGCACTCAGACAAAGGATTTCTCAGCAAGGCAAATTTACTTCTGCAGAAGGATGCTGCTTGCGCTTCCAGCCACTGTGAGAGCACACCGAAAAAAGGAGGGAAGGAGTTTTTATTCCTAACACAGTCAGTCCCTGCTTCTGTGTCTTGTCTCCATTGGTTAAAATTGGTTCGCATGATTTAAGCTGATCCCACTGGCTATTTCAAATAGAGCAGGGGTGTGAGTTACAGCAGCAGGAAAGAGAGTTTCCATGGGGAGGGCTGTTTACAGAACAAGTACATGTACAAGGCATGTCTGGGCATGTCTGGGCATGGCAAAGGTGGGAAGGATAGTTTTGGCAGGAAGAACAGTTACAGAGAAGGTAGCCAAGGGTGAAGGGGACCCTTTCCAAATAAGGAACAGATGTGGGCCACAGATTAAGCCTGGTGGGAGAGATCATTTTATGAAGTGGGTAACTAGGAACAGCGGGTGGGGAGGGTACAAGGAAGTTGATCTAAAGAACAAAGAACAAGGAAGTTAAAAGTAAAACCTTTGAGGAGGAGCTTACTGCATCTAACACAGCCTTCTGTATCCCGTGTCCTTGCCCAGTGTACTGGAAGAATTGGATCACACGTGGGCTTGAAGGATGAGTGCAAGGTTTTATTGAATGATGGAGGTGGCTGTCAGCAAGATGGATGGAGTGGGAAGGTGGTCTTCCCCTGGACTCGGGACACCCAGTGGCTGGGCTCTTCTCTGACCTCCCCTCGGCATCCAGGCGTCCTTCCTCTTCTCTCTTTGTTTTGTTGTTTCGTCATCGCTGGTCTGCTGGTTCTGACATTCAGCCACTTGTGTGTCTGCCCACTAAGCTCTCAGGTTTTTATGAGTGCAGGATGGGGGTGGGTGTGGTGGGCCAGAAGGCAGCTTTTTGGGTGTGAAAGCAGAAATGCTTGTCATCACTTAGGGCTTTGGGTCTTCAGCCCTGAGGGTGGGGCCTTTGCTGAGGGCTGCCCTCTTCTACCCAGTATTTCCCTGTCTCCTGTCCGTGTCATATTGATTTACATCTTTGCCTGAAACTTCTGCCTCCCTAAAATGTATGGAACTTAAATTATAAAATGTATAATCTGACTGCCTTGGGTGCACTTTCTCAGGACCTCTTGAGGCTGTGTCCCTGGGGCCATGGTCACTCATGTTGTCTTAGAATAAACCTCCATAAAATATCTTACAGTTTGGTTTTTTGGTTAAAGGCATGTGCTCAAAGCTTACTGAGGGAGCGTTAACTTCACTTGGTGCCACTGGCCCTGGACTGCAGGGAAGAATGTACAGGCTAGTTGATATTTGATCCAGTTGAAATTGGAAGGGACTTTAGACGATGTTTGCTCCACATGCCCCCTTTTCAGATGAGTAAACCAAGCCTCAGAGAGGAACAGGAACTAGCTCAGAGTCAGTGGTCAGTGGCCAGGGCTGGAACCCAGGACTTCCCGAGACGATGCCCTCTCCTCTCCTGGGTTCCTCATCTTCCAGCACCCTGTGCTATGGCAGGTTCAGCTCACGGCGGGGGTCAGGCCAACATTATTCACACAAACAATCAGCTGATCATGGAGGCCATGGAGGCCGCATACCTTGGTGCAGGACAATGCCTCTTTCCACATGTGTTTCCGCTGAGGCTGTGCAGGTTGAAGGAGACGGGAGCCTCCCTGGGCTGCCCTGTGCCCTGGTCTGCAGTGGCCTTCCTTTCCCTGCGCACTGAGCAGGCGAGGGGCCCTGAGTTACAAAGATGGGTCATGGCAGCAGCAGCAGAAAAGGCGGTGAGCAGGGAGGATGGATACAGGAGTGCAGTGGCTGAGCATCAGGGCATAGGGGTCTGCAGATGCTGAGTCTGAGCCTCTGCTGTGACAAGGAATGTTCCTGTCACCAAACTAAACCTGGGTCTGCTCGCCTGGCACAGGAAAGCCAAACATCCGCACCAAGGTTCTTAGCGAGAGAGGGGAGGGCTTTTATTTGCAGGCACCAAGTAAGGGGAATCAGGCAGCTCACACTTAAGACCCAACTCCCTGATGGCTTACAAGCAAGGGTTTTTAAAGGCAGGGTAAATTTCAGGAAAACAGACATTACAGGCAAATTTGTATGTCAATACGTGGAGATTTTACATTGGTTTGGCCCAAAAAGGTGAGGGATATCTTTTTTCTACTTTTTCTTTCTTTCTTTTTTTTTTTTTTGGCAGAGTCTGGCTCTGTCATCCAGGTAGGAGTACAGTGGCACGATCTCAACTCACTGCAACTTCCACCTCCTGGTTTAAGGGATCCTCCCATGTCAACCTCCTGAGTAGCTGGGACTACAGGAATGCACCCCTAGGCCTGACTAACTTTTTTCATGTTTTTTTTTTTGTAGAGAAGGAGTTTCACCCTGTTGTCCAGGCTGTTCTTGAACTCCTGACTCAAGTCATCTGCCCAAGGTGGGATATCTTACAGTGGGGTCTTACAGTTCATAGGTGGATTCAAAGATTCCCTGATTTGCAGCTGGTAAGGAAGCAAAGCTTTGTCTAAAACTTGGGGTCAGCACAAAAGGACATTAAGGTCTGGCCCGTAGGAATGACTGTCTCCAGGCCCCTCAGGGAGAAATTAAGAACAAAGCACTGCAATCAGGTCCAGTCCGAAGTTCTTCCTTACCCAAGGTCCACATGTCTGTGGCATTTTTAATTCGGTCTGGGTTTGGGTTTCTGAAAAACAACTCAGGGACATATGTGCTACCTTTCGTTTCTAAAGAGAACCACACGATACGTGGCTCCAGCTTCCTTGGCTACCGTTTTAAGCTACTGCCATCTTCCTGCACTCAGGGACATATGTGCTACCTTTCGTTTCTAAAGAGAACCACATGATATGTGGCTCCAGCTTCCTTGGCTATCATTTTAAGCTACTGCCATCTTCCTGCACATCCCTGCTGATGTACTTCTCGGGGCGAGCGAAGTGCCTGGAATTTCCCTGGAAGGAACTCAAGAGTTTCCCTTATTGTCATGCGTGGAGGGGCCAGTGGGCTCTAAGAAGGGTCCCTGCTCTGTGTCATTATGTGGGACCTGGATTGGAAAGAGTTCATCTCATTAATTAGACAGTTGCCCCAAGTCTCGGCTTCATGAAACCAATCAGGAAGATTCTGGGCTTTGGCCCGTTTGTTTGCTGTTGACTCAGGGAAGAGCACGACCATGTCAGAATGACGCCCACACTTGGCGTCCTGAGTTGCTTTTCTCAGTATTGATGGAGCTTCGCCCACTGCTGTCTCTGGGGTTGCTGTGAAGCTACAGTGTGGGAGAGAAATGTCAATTCCTAGTCCTAATCGCTCGGCTCTCATCGGGTAATTTGCAAATGAATATATCCTTGTCTCCTCAGTGCTGCTGGCTGGCCACGATGCAGATGAGAAGCAAAATTGCATTAGGGATGGCTTTGCTGCCCTTGGTTTTGGTTAATGGGGTAAGTGATAATGTTCACTCTCAAATACCAGCATCATCCAAAATGAGGACATTAAAAGCAATTAGTGTAGATTATGGATTTGAAATGAAGAAGGAAATATATGAATATGTCTAATTACTATGTTAATTAGACATGGGTGCCATATTTCATACCTAAATGCTAATGTTGATGGAGCTGTAATTATTATTATTATTATTATCGTTTTTTGGAGTATAAAATGAATCCCTGTTATTCTGCTCAATGGTAAATAACAGCCATCTGCCCAGTCCTCGGGGGGTTCTATGTGTGCAGTTGCCCACTGCCTGCCTTCCAGGTAGGGAATGATCTAGAAAGCACCTGGGTCAGACAAACGTGGTTAGTAGGAAACGGGATAATATGCTAGTGGCCCCGTGGCACCGTGTCAGATCCTGCCTGTACAGGCGTGGCGTGAGCTTGGGAATTTCAAGGAATTTGCTGGTCTTTTAATGCCTTGTACATTAAGTGTCTTAAATGGCATTTTGATTTCTGTGGCTTTCCAAGGCCAAGTCTGTTCCAGAGCATTGGGAATGCGTCAGCACGGGCTTCCTGGGAACCCTGGGTACAGAGGAGCCATGATAATGCTGAAGTTAGACACTGAAGTCTTAGCTGCGCCCTTGGGTTAGAGTGAACAGGTAGTGTGACCCCAGATTTGCCCAGAACTTTCCTGATTTTAGAATGGACTGTCCTGCATGCTGAGAGCCTACCCTCGCCTTAGCACTGAAGGTCATAGGCCCCAGGAACTCTCCCAGACCTGGGAAGCCGTGCTGCACCCTCCTTCTGGGCTCCGTGAACAACCACCTCAAGTGTGACCCAGCCTTGACCTGCGGGACTGACTGCCTTGCCAGTCACCCTGGGGGGACGTGACACCAACTATGCAGCCATGCTTCCTGCCTACAAGTGTCTTTGTGCTCAGCAACAGCCAGAACTGGCCAATTCAGGAACTATGTTTCCCGTTCACTTTAATTCTGAACAAGTCCTTGGGCCTTACCGGGCGAACTTACCCTTTGTACCCTAGAAGGCAAAACTGGTGAGACATGTCCACAGCTCTGACAGCTGGGAGAAACCCCATTCTGCAGAGTGACCTTGAACCCAGGCCCAGGTTCTCGCTTAGGGTGGGAAGCTTTGAATCCTTGCCATGTGTGATGCCCACTCCACTTTCCTCGGGGATGTCATCTCATCCTCTCCAAGGATAGACTCTGGTGGGACCTGGGGAAGGGTGCCCGAGTTTTCCTATCCCAGGAAAGGAACAGCCATCAGACACAGTTTCCTCTGTGGACTTTGCATCCTGAGCAAAATGACAAAACGTTGAAAGTGGCTGGAGACGCTTCGCCCTGTGGAGGCAGGAGCTGTGCGGGCTTTGCGGTTCCCCAGTCTCTCTGGAGCTGCCGGGGGCTTTGTCATGGTGCATTCGCGGCTCCCTGACCTTTTGTTTGAGTCTGTGAACTTTGTTCCTATCCTTACAAGGAATTCTGCAAACACTGGAGTTTTCTGGGTTGATTTATGTAGTTAGCAGACAAAGAAGCCCAGTGTAAACTGCACTTAGGAACCAGGTTTGGAGTGTGGCAGCTTCAGGCCTCCCAGGTCTTCCAGAAATTTCCTTACTTAGGAACCAGGTTTGGAGTGTGGCAGGTAGTCCTCCCAGGTCTTCCAGATTTCCTCATTGCAATTGTCAGCGTCTTGTTTTTTCCCACCTGGTGGCACAGTGAATTTAAAGGCTGTGAGGATTCAGCAACCGGAAAAAGCTCTGAATTTAGTTTTGGCTGATCTCAGCCCTGTGGATAGTGGAGATAAGAGATTCTCTCAGCAGGTCGTAGGGGGGCTCTGGGTCTCAGCTCGTGTCTTCAGGTGAGCACTGGGGGATTTGAGCTGATCTTGCTTCAAGCTGGCCAGTGCTCCCAGAGGCATCCAGCCTCCTCCTGACGTCATACACTCCCTTCATAGCAGCTGTCTGTCCCCAAGCCAGGTCCCTGTCCCCAGTGAACGCTTGGCCTCAGGGGAGCACTGAAGGTAACTTGGTGAGCAATGCTGATATCTGGCACCACGGGCTGCCACGTGGCCAGCCCAGAGCAGGATGAGCTTCCTTGCTCTCTTGCCAGCTCAGCCAGGTGCCAGGTGCCAGGGTCAAGTGTTCCTCGTGCCCTGAAGGTCAGCTACCCTGCCTGTTTTCAGGCAACAACTGCTGTTTTATAGACATGTAAAAAAAGGAACTAAAGCTGAATGCAAGCAAGAGGAGAATTTATTGGAAGAACAATGTGGCTGACAAAATAGAAACAGCAAGTGAAGCTTGGGAAGGACCAGGAGCTCTGAGAATCAAGGCAGCAGGGTCTCAGGTCCTGTAGCCGGGAGAGCAGATGCTATGTCCTCAAGTAAAATTTCAGAGGGAGCAGCTGAATGGCCTGGAGTCTCTCACAGCATCAGTGCCTGCCCAGGTGGACCGACCCCAAAACCGTCATGAAAGTGGGCTCTCGTTTTGATATAGGAGCGCCAAGAGTCTGACTTGTTTCAAGGTTTCTGCCAAGACCCAAGGACAGGAAGAGGACTTTCTTAGTCCAGCCATCTTGGAAGAACCTCTTGGAAGGCCGCGGAGGACTGGATTCAGCGATGCGTGTGATGAGATCATCGCTGAGGGATTTGGGACTGGAGTTTTCTCAGAGTATCGGGCAGAAGAATAGTGTGTAGTTAAAAAGGGGAACGTTGGCGAAGCTGTGCCATTGGTTTGAGATTTTCTGGGTGACGGATTATCTCCTTAATGAGACTTTGTTTTGGTGACTTATTTATGCTCCATACCCTCTGTGCTAGCTGGTCTGTTTTGTGCTGCTGCAACAGAATGCCCGAGATGGGTGATTTATAAAGAACAGGCTGTTATTTCTTACAGCCTGCAGGTGTGGAAGTCCAAGGTGGAGGGGCCTGCATCTGGTGAGGGTCTTCTTGCTGCCTTATCCTATGATGAGAGGCAGAAGGTTAAGAGATCATGCGAGACAGAGAGAGAGAGAGAGAGAGAGAGAGAGGCTGTGAGAGACACACACAGAGAGACAGAGAGAGGCAGAGAGAGACACAGAGAGAGAGAGAGAGAGACAGAGAGGCAGAGAGAGACAGAGAGGCAGAGAGAGAGAAAGAGAGACAGAGAGAGAGGAGGTAGGGGGAAAGGAGAGAGAGAGAAAGAGAGAGAGAGAGAGATTAAACTTGCAGCCTCGAGCCCTTTTATAACTGGGATTAATCTGTTCACGAGAGTGGAGCGCACGTGACCTAAAGCTCCTGGCTGGGCCTTACTCTGCAGTGCTGTGGCACTGGGGGGTTAAGTTCCCCCAGGCTTTTTTTGAGGACACATTCAAACCATGGCACCCTCCGTTGTTAAAGTGAGGATGTTCATTTTTAACTGCCTCTGTGCAGTGTCCTGGCTGCTCAGTGATCCTAGCTACAAAGGAGGAAGAACCTGCCTTTGCTAATTAATTGGAAGTTAGGGAATGATCTTTATCCTTGCCTTTGAGAATTTTATTCACCTTCTGAGTGCTGAGCTTGTCAGACAATGCAAGTGTCATTGCGCCAGTCTGAGCTCGGCTAACTGACATTTGGAAATGAGTAGAAGTGTCCAGATTCATCCTGAAAGATTCTGCTGTGTAATGAAGCGGAACCCATTGTTTTTCCTCAGGAGGGCAATGATGGATGCCCTGGTGCTTTCGGGGGACATGGAGGCAGTTAGATGTTTCCCTGTGTGGTCCGGGACTTCCAGGAAAACTAGCAGCAGAGGGAGGCAGAAAATACGCCCCTCAAGTCGAGGCTCTTCCTCTGGAATTCAGCCCAGCTAGCGTGTGGGAAGTCTCTGCAGCAGGCAGGTGAAGCAGCCGTGAGCGGCACCTGATTCCTCAGGCTTTGGCCAGCCTGGAACCTCATTCCGTCTCTGCCCCTTCACTGGTGTGGATGTGCGGGCATCATGCTGGAAAGCTGGCTATCAGTTTTACGTGTAAATTGGACGCTGCCAAGTGCATTGCTAATGGTGACTAGAGCTTGCGACTCTCAGTAGACCCATTTCCCGAAAGAGAGGCTTCCTCCATGAGCACACAGTCACCTTCCACTTCTGACAGATCCAGATTCCTATTTATTGAATCTCTCAAAGCAAGGCGATCTTTAACACAATTTACAAGAAGCGTTAACTAATCAGCCAGCAGTGGAGACAAATACGAAATAACAAAGAACACACAGAAACTCCCCAAAACAGTCAGAGGAAGAGGGGAGACAGGACCAAAAACAGGCGGGGGAAAAAATAACTAGCAAAATTGAAATACAATCTCATGAATAACTGTGTTACATGTAAGAGTCCTAAGCATCCTAAATATTTTATAACAATTTAAAAGTGGAGATTATCGAGTTGGATAAAGAAGCAAGACACAGCAATAAGCCATGACCGAAAAATCCACTTTGAAGAGGAGAACGTAGATCGGGCGAAAGAATGAAGATGGAAGACAGTCCCACACAAACACCGATTTCCAGTGGGTCGGAGCGGCCGTGTTTCTATGTCAGAATAGACCTCAGAACAAAGAATGTTACCAGGGATAACGAGGGGTTTTACATCAAGAAGAGAGGTCAACTGATCAAGAGGTATAATCCTGACTGTGTATGCAGCTAATTAAAGAGCTAAAAAAAATATGCGAAGCAAAAACTGATTGAAACGGAAAAGAAAATAGAGAAGCCCACAATTACAGTTGGAGAGTGTGGTCATCTTCTCTCTGTAATCAATAGAATGAGTAAACAGAAAATCAGTGAAGGCATAGAAGACCCGAACAGCACCATCAGCTCGATTTAATTGACATTTATAGAACAATTCATCTGACAGCAGAATACATGTTCTTTCCCCCAAGTACACACAGAACATTTGCCAAGATAAACCGTATTCTTGGCCATAAAATACACTTCAGTACCTCATCATATTTATAAGAATTTAAATGATAAAAACTATATTTGCTGACCACAAAGACATGATGTTAGAAATCTATCACAGAAGATATTTGAAAAATTCACCCAGATTTGGAAACCAAAAGGTAACCTTCTAAATAACCTAGGAGTCAAAGAGGAAGGCACAGGGCACGAGAAGTTATTTTCCACTGAATGAAAATGGAGACACAAGACACAACACCTGTGGGATACAACGGAAGGAACACTTGAGAAAGGTTGACAGCATTCAACTTTTCAAATCAAGAAAGATTTCAAATTGGGAACATAGTTTTCTTTCCTTAAGCAATTAGGAAAACAGCCAATCAATTCTAAAACAACCAGAAAGAAGGAAATAATAAAGACAACAGCAGCAGAAATCAACGAAATTAAAAACAGAAGAATAGGGAAAAATCAATAAAATGAAAGAGCTTGGTCTTTGAAAAGATCAGTAAATTTGAGACACCTCTAGCCAGACTGATTTAAAAGAAGAAAAGAGGACAGAAATTATGTTAGAAATGAGAGTGGGGGCATCATGACAGATTCTACAGACATTTAAGAACCAAAAAGCAATATTATGGAACAGTTTATGCCAAGAATTGCAAGACAGCTGTCCACAACCTTTGACAAGTTATTTATTAACTCTAGGCACCGGTTTTATCATCTTCAAATGGGAGGAGTAAGAGTGCCGCTCTCAGAGGGTCTGAAGATGAACTAAAATCATGCCTACAATGGAACTGGCATGGCGTAAGTCCCCTGTACATTTCAGCTGATATGTTATCATCTCATCATCATCATCATCGTCATCACTGACTCCATCCAATGTACAGGAGTGGATGGGAGCTCTGGTAAAGTCCTGGTTCTGTGCATGTCTCCCAGGCCTCTCCATGGCTCCTGCCAGGTCCCTTGCAGTCACCTTGAGATGAGGGCACACAGCAATGAATAACTACTCAGACCCAGTGGTGATGGGGCTGTGAGGGCTGTGGCCAAATGCTCAGGGCAGGCCCACCAGAGGAGGTCATTAGGGGCAAGGCTTCCTGGTAGGAAGATGCGTGTCCAGTGCTGTGCTAGGCACTCTATGTGCAAGATCTCATTTCATCTTCATGGCAAATCTGCAAAAGCAGGCACTGTTATCACCTTTGCAAGAAAAGACCACAGGCTCTAGGAGGTTATGAAATTAATCGAGAGGCTGGGCATGGTGGCTCACGGTATCTTGGGTTAATCCTAGCACTTTGGGAGGCTGAGGCAGGCAGATTGCTTAAGCCCAGGAATTTGAGACTAGCCCTGGCAATATGGAAACCCCATCTTTAAAAAAAATACAATAATCAGTTGGGCTTGGTGGCATGTGCCTGTGGTCCCAACTATTGGGGAGTCTGCGGTTGGAGGATCGCTTGAGCCTAGGAGGTGGAGGCTGCAGTGTGCCTTGATCACACCACTGCACGCCAGCCTGAGTGACAGCAAGACTTGATGGAAAGCAACGTGGCTGGGAGTTCTGGGGCTCTGTTTGGGCACCCTAAGTTTGAGATGCTCATTAGATCTGTGTGGAATGAGTAATGTCCTATTTTTGTCACTTTAGTCAAGTATGGGAGCAGCTACGAGACCCGTTTTGTTTCACGAAAGTGAAAATATGGTGGCCTTGGTCAGTACGTTTGTGGGCTGTCTGGGGCCCACTGTGTCCTACAGTGGCAGCGAGTGGCCGGTTCCCGCTTTAATCTCAGCAGCGCACTTTCACAAAGCCTGTGGTAGAATTTCTCCTGAGCAGAGCGGTGCCTTCACCGAGTTTACAAGAGCATCTGCAGTGCCATTTCCTCTATAGCTATTGTTTTACACTGAAAGCACTCTATCTGTTTTGCATAATTGTCTGAGGCACACGTAATTAGTTTTGTGTCAAGGTAGGCTTTTATGTAGTGCCTGGAGAATCAGAATTTCAATTTCCAAAGGTTGGTGGTGCATGATAGAATATTGTTCTCACCGACCCCACGGTGCCGAAGGCTCCTGTTCTCAGTGTCACTCACTTCCTGGCACGGGCACAGCAGCTCAGGGCAGAAGCTGCCATCCAGTCCTTGCCAGCGCCTTAGGAGCCCGCAGGCAGTGATGGGGAGTGATGTGTGCAATTCTTTGCAACAAAGAATTCTATTTAGCAGACGTTCCCCTCCCTGTACGTCCAAGGCTGGCTTCCAGCAACTGGGAGGGGGTTGTAAAGACATACAAGGCATGGTCCAAGGAATCCACATCATGTGAGGATGGGCAAGCAGAGCCGCCGGCCCTGGGAGTGCTGGGAGGGAGGCGAGCATCCTCTGGGTTTGGGGAAGACTTTTCGGGTGCAGGGATTAACTGAGTTCTAGAGGGTGGGGAAGACACCGTCTAGGTTGAAGAGTGGCTTGAGCGAAGCTTCTAGAGGTGTGAGACTACATTTTAAAAAATTGCAAAGACAGAAACCTAGCAAAATAACTTAGGCTCCAAGGACAGCCTGCAGGCCCATGTCCCTGGTGTGGCTGGATCCAGGGGTTCACGCAGCACAGTGAAGCATCTGTCCCTGTGTCTTCACGTCACCTGTATTCCCATCATCACCCGGCCGCTCAGCACCTTCTCCTTCACTTCCCTGCCACAGACAAAGACCTGTGAGTTCCACTTTTCTAGCAGTTGCAGCGAAGTCCAGGGCTGGCTGTCATTGCGCCGGTCTGATAGTGCGTCCATTTCTGAACTCATCCCTGGCCAGAGGAACGTGTGTTCTGACTGGACAAACCAGACCTGGGGTCTGCCTCTGGGCCCCCTGGATTAGAGGAAGGCAGGTGGGGGCTGGAAAGCAAAGTGAATGATGTGTAATACCAGAGCCACAGTGTGAGGGCAGCAGGGGCTTTATCCCCTCAGCGAGCGGCGTGTACAAGTTTCCTCTCGCCACTAAAACAAATCATCACAAAGGTAGAGGCTTAAAGCAACGCACATGTATTATCTGTTGGTTCCTGAGGTCAGGGATCGAAACGGGTCTCATTGGGCTAAGAGCAAGGGGTCAGGAGGGCTGTGTTCTTTCTGGAGGCTCCAGGGAGCGTCTGTTCCCTTGTGTGTTCCAGCTCCTAGAGGCGCTGCCTCCCTGGGTCTGTGGCCCCTTCCTTCACCTTCAAAGCAATAACCATTGGGCTGAGTCCTTCTCACACTGCTCTCTCGGCCTGCCTTCTGTCTCCCCACCTATAAGGACCCCTGTGATTGCATTAGGCCCACCAGGAAGGTCCAGGAGTCCTTGTCACACTGCTCTCTCGGCCTGCCTTCTGTCTCCCCACCTATAAGGACCCCTGTGATTGCATTAGGCCCACCAGGAAGGTCCAGGGGAGTCCTTGTCACACTGCTCTCTCGGCCTGTCTCTGTCTCCCCACTTATAAAGACCCCTGTGATTGCATTAGGCCCACCAGGAAGGTCCAGGAGTCCTTGTCACACTGCCCTCTCGGCCTGCCTTCTGTCTCCCCACCTAAAAAGACCCCTGTGATTGCATTAGGCCCACCAGGAAGGTCCAGGATAACTGCCATCCGCTGAGTAGCAACCTTAATTCTTCTGCAACTCAATGCCTTTTACCAGGTGAGAGCAACATTCTCGTTGGGCTCGGTGGCTCACACCTGTCATCCCAGCACTTTGGGAGGCCGAGGTGGGCGGATCACCTGAAGTCACGAGTTCTCAAGACCAGCCTGGGCAACATGGTGAAAACTCATCTCCACTAAAAAATACAAAAATTAGCCAGGTGTGCTGGCGGGCACCTGTAATCTCAGCTACTTGAGAGGCTGAGGCAGGAGAATCCCTTGAATCCTGGTGGTGGCGGGTTCAGTGAGTCAAGATCACACCACTGTACTCCAGCCTGGGTGACAAAGCAAGACTCTCTCTCTCAAAAAAAAAAAAAGAGTAACATTCTATTCTATTCACAGGGTAACATAATATTCTATGGATTTATGTTTTCATCAAATTTAGAAAATTTTGGCCATGTTATCCCCAATGTCTCCTCTCCCTTAGGAACTCTTATTACATGTATATTTGGCCATTTGAAGTCTGCAGGATTTCAAGCCAGGATTTCACTAGAGGATTTCAACTTGGACTGTCTTTCAAATTGGTTCTGATTCATTAAATCACAGTTTGAAGATACTTATTTAACTGATAACTCTTATGGTATTGAAGTTTATGAGGTAACAATACTAATTGTTATTAAACAGAGTAAGTAATACTCTGTTTTTTTTTTTTTGCCCTTTTCCCAGTGTTTAATTTTACATGGTTTTTATTGCTGTGTCTTCAAGTTCACTACTTTTCTTCTCAGTGTTTGATCTACTATTAATCCCATCCATTGTATTTATTTTTAATCTCATAACTTAGAGTTTTAATTTCTAGAATTTTATTTCAGGTCTTTTTAATGTCTTCCACAGTTCTTCTTAACCTGTGTGGTCTTTGCTCTATCTTTTGGGACATGTGGGCAGTTACAATAACTGTTTTATTCCCTTTCCCACTAATTTTATCCTTTGTGTCAATCCTGGACCTGTTTTGACTGGATTGGCTTGTCTTCTTCTTATAAGTATTGTTTTCTTGCTTCTTTGTGTGCCTGATAATCTTTGATTGTATGCCACTCATTGTTAATTTTACCTAGTTGTATGCTGGACTTTTTCTAGTCCTATAAATATTCTTGAACTTTGTTCTGTGCCATGGTTAAGTTCCTTGGAAATAGGTTGATCCTTTCAGGTTTTGCTTTTATGCTTCTAATAAGTCCTCACATCATGTAGTTTCACTTAAAATAAAAGATAGGATATAAATGTATAGCTTACACCTACCCGAAATCTGCCTTCCTTATTTGTATTTTTGCTCTTTCTTAATAAATTTTTAATACGCTTTTGCCCAAACTTGCCCTTTGGTAGGTTAAGTTTGGACAAAAACTTAAGTAGACACAAAGCAATTTTTAATCATGGGTTAATTTGCCCCACTATTGAGGTAAAACTCCTCTGAGTAAGGACTCGGCCCTGTGCCTTGTAACTTATGATTTCTCCACTCTGGCTGGTGGGAATAGGCAGTATTCCTGGCCCTGTGTAAGCGTTAGTGGTTGCTCCCTCGAACTTTTGCAGGTGGCTCTTTTCCTGGTCTGGGTAGGTTTTTTTTCACATGCATGAACTAATCAGTGCTCTGCTGAATATTCAAGAGGAATCTTCTGCAGATTTTTGGATTTCTCACAGTGTGCACATCTCTCCTCTGTGTACCCTGCCCTGCGTTCGGGTCTCTCCTCTGTGGACCCTGCCCTGCGTGCGGATCCCTCCTCTGTGTACCCTGCCCTGCGTGCGGCTCCCTCCTCTGTGTACCCTGCCCTGCGTGCGGATCCCTCCTCTGTGTACCCTGCCCTGCGTGCGGCTCCCTCCTCTGTGTACCCTGCCCTGCGTGCGGCTCCCTCCTCTGTGTACCCTGCCTTGCGTGCGGCTCCCTCCTCTGTGTACCCTGCCCTGTGTGCGGGTCCCTCCTCTGTGTGTCCTGCCCTGTGTGTGGCTCCCTCCTCTGTGTACCCTGCCCTGCATGCGGCTCCCTCCTCTGTGTACTCTGCTCTGTGAACTCTTGCCTTTTTGACATTTGTGGAGTTCCTGCTCAATCTCCTTGACTCATGGATTCTGCTAGTCTCTGCCTACAGGATATTTCAATGAATGCTTACTTCTTATGGTGGATACTAGAAAACCACTTGTTAGGTGTTTTCTCTACAGCTTTCCATCTAGAAGTATAAGCAACTGACCTTATCACAAAGCCTTGTTTCATGTCTGGTCACCTGCGAGTGTTAGAATGTGCCTCCTCGCCTATAGTTTTTACTGATTAGTTTTGGTTCCACCACTGTGATATATGTGCAAGCCTTGTGACCAACCTTCCTCTGCATTTCTGAGGGCCTGATTTCAATTCCTTTCCTATCTACGTTGTTCTTCACTGAAACGCAACTTTTGTCTCTTTTCCCTTCCAAGTGAGGTGCTTGTATTTCAGTGTGGCACTGCAGGCAAGTTCTAATTACAGGGGATGTCTCTTACCTCCTGCTTCCCGGATGTTATGATTCTGTTCATGTAGTCTGAGAATACTTGGCTTTTCTGGTGTTTTCTGTTTTTCTGTTGTCTGGGAAGTAACTTACCGCTTACTGAAACCCCCACGTCTTATTTACGTACGTGACTGTTCAGTTATAAGCATGGTATTTCTTTGCTTGAACACTGGCTTCTGAGGGGCAAGTTTGGGCAAAAGAATATTAAAAATTTATTGAGAAAGAGAAAAGTACAAACGAAGGAGGCAGATTTCCAGTTAGGTGGGTATTAAACATTTATATCCTATCTTATATTTTAAGTGAAACTATATTACGTGAGGACTCGTTAGAAGAGGGTTCATGTTCAGAATACAGCTGAACATTTGGTTACCTGAGGATTTTGATATTTTATAGAAGTACTAAATTTTGCGGATTTCAGAGTTTCAAGCCAGACTGTCTTTTAAATTGGTTCTGATTCATTAAACCACACTTTAGAGAGCACTTATTTAACTGATAACACTTTTGGTATTGAAGTTTATGAAGTGACAAATGGCATGTGCTATTGACTTAGTACTGAAATAAAGATGAGCTGTTGATATTTGATTCAGATAACAGCTGTCCTGTAAGTGCTACACCCTAATGCAGAGAACACTGTTATTATACAGCAGGATAAAACAGTTACTGCAAAACACCACAATTTAGAAAATAAAGGTTACTTGAGAGCATGAAATTATTTCAAGTTAATTTTGCACTCTGCTGATTAGTATAAAATGTATTGAAATGTAATTTTTGCAAAACAGCTTAAGCTGGGAGAACAGCACAGAAACCTACAATTAGCACTGATTGATGCTGAGCCTTTTCTGTATCAAAGAAGATTGGAATGCACAGTATTGGTTCACAGAGTGACTCCCAGCAATGCTGGCCAGCCTGGCCTCTGGGAAGTGCACCAACATTGGGATATTTTGTCTTTCTGTGGTTGCCTTTTGGGAGCTATGGGGACATTGACAGCCACTGCCAATTTTCCTGGTGGCACATTGCAGCAATTCTCTCTCTCTCTCTCTCTCTCTCTCTCTCTGTGTGTGTGTGTGTATGTGTGTGCATGTGCACATGCAAGCATGGTTGGAGGGGCAGGAGTTGTTTCTCATTCAATTCTCCTGGAATGAACCCAGTCCTAAACCCCTGCTCAGCTCCTGTATCCCTCCCCCTAAATTTTGGGCTAGTGGTGGTTCAGTTATCCTGGTAAACCTTGGCAAGCCACGCTTCCTGTGGACATCAAGAAAATGGTGCTCTTTTCCAAAGTCCTAGAAAAGAGCCACACCTACATGTCCAGACACAGTGTGTGCCTGACAAGGAGCTTCTGATCCAGTCACCTGGCACCTTGAGTTGCCTTAAGAAGATCGCTGTGTACATGTAAGTTAAGAGGACTGTTCCTGAAGGACTGGGCATTGGGCCCAAGCCTCTAGTGGCTTGAAGTAATCATGGGTTAGCATAACACTGTGGAGAGGTTTTCTTCCAGTAACTCAGGGAAACCAGCACTGGACCAGTGGTGGGACCTTGCCTTTGATGCTGTGCTGGGCAGGATCTGGGCTGAGCCACTGGGCCACTCGGGGTGTCATGGGGTGCATCACAGACTGCTGCAGGAGCCAGGCCTCAGGCCACCCGAGCCAACCTCCTGGGTCTCTCCCTCTGCTCCACAGGAGACCAAGTGGGCCTGGGTGACTGGGGTTTCATGAGAGGGAGGTCCCAAGCTGAAGTAAGAAAAGCATTCTTACAAGAGCAGCTTAGACACGTGGCATGGTTAACTTGGTTAGTAACAGGCAAGTGAGCACAGTTTGCACTCCGAGCTGGTGGAGGTGCCGTATCAGTTACACACCATGAGATTAGTGTGGGTTACACACTGGCATCCTGAAGATGCCAAGGCAGGCACGAAGAGAGATCCAGCCCACTCCAGACCTTGACTTTCTCCTTTCTGATTTTCACTGGTGTCCACATGGTTAGAGTGAGTTTTCGTATCCTCTTAAGTCATTGAAGTAGGAGACAGTAGAAGAAAATCAATAAGGAGGACACACATAGCCAATGTGCAAGAAACGTGTGTGTGCAGGATAAACGGGTGTGAACACCTCCCACTCCTCCTCGAAGTTGTGCAGGTACAGCTGGTGGGACAAATGGGTGTGAACACCTCCCACTCCTCCTTGAAGTTGTGCAGGTACAGCCGGTGGGATAAACGGGTGTAGAACACCTCCCACGCCTCCTTGAAGTTGTGTAGGTACAGCCGGTGGGATAAACAGGCGTAAAACATCTCCCACTCCTCGAAGTTGTGAAGGAACAGCTGGTGGGATAAATGGGTGTGAAACACCTCCCACGCCTCCTCGAAGTTGTGCAGGTACAGCCGGTGGGATAAATGGGTGTGAACACCTCCCACTCCTCCTCGAAGTTGTGCAGGTACAGCCGGTGGGATAAATGGGTGTGAAACACCTCCCACTCCTCGAAGTTGTGCAGGAACAGCTGGCGGTCGGCAGGGCCGTTTTCTCTGTTTAGGCTCCTGGGAGCTCTTCTTGGCAGCGGGTCTTACTCTGGACAGCATTTCCTTGTTCTGGGAGTGTGGGAGAGGTCCACGCTCTAGAGAACTTGGATCCCAAACCGGTCGCCAGATTCTGACCCTGGAACCACTTGCTCTGTGACCAGGAGCCAGTCACATGATGCCACGTGATGCCTCGATGGGTTTGTTTTCTGAAAGAGAAGGGGACAGGGTGGTTGCAGGTGTCTCCAATTTTCATGTAGTTTAGAATGGGAAATCCATTCACTTTTGCCTTGGGAATCTGCTCTGTTGAGCCCAACAAAGGTAGTTTCATGTCTTAGACTGTAGTGGAGCATTTCCTGGTGTCAGACACACAGGTGGAGTTCCTTGGGTTGTGTGTGGCAGGCACCCCCATCTTAGTGGCAAACCGGAAATTCATTTGCACATAGAGTTGAAAAGCACTGGAGATGCGGGCCCTTAGCTGGGCTGTCGCCGTGTGGTCTCTGCTTCTGTGTGTGCCTCCTAAGCTCTCCGGTGGGTCCCCATGGGCTGGTCCCAGCAACTCCAGTGCTTTCCCTGAAAATTACAGTAGGAAGAAAGTGTCTTTTCCTGATGACACAGAGATTGGGATTCCAGGATTCTCACTGGGTGATCTTGGGTCGTGTGCTCTGTCCTGAACTGGTCTCCGTGGCCACAGAACGGGGTGTGAGGATTTGTCAGGCCCAGGTCATGCATTTACTTGAAATCTTGGGATGCAAGAGAGGTGTGGTCAGTTCCAGCCAAGCCACACAAGCTTGGGGTTAGGGTGGGCCTGGCTTCCAGAGAACATCATGGTATCATTTTTGAATAATGCCATAGTCAATGCTAAGTATAAAGTTAGCAAGGTCTGTCATAGTGCTCAGCAAACGTGTTAAATCACTGAATGAATAAATGGTGCATAGATGTATGTATATATGTGACTATATACATGTGTATGTACATGTAAATGTGTATATATACTAATGTGTGTGTATAAGTATATATGTGTATATATCATACATACATACATTCAGAGAGAGAGAGAGAGAATTGGCCCATATGATGGTGGAGGCTGATGAGTCCCAAGGTCTGTGTTTGGCGGGCAGGCTGGAGACCCAGGAGAGTGGATGGTGCGAGTTTCAGTCTGAAGGCAGGAAAGACCCTGACGTCCCAGCCACACAGTAGGGCAGGAGGAGTTCTCTCTTACTTTGCGCTTTTGTTCTGTTCAGGTCTTCAGCTGATTGGACGAGGTCCACCAGTGTGGGGGAAGACAATCGACTATACTCAGTCTACCAACTCAAATGTTTGTCACGCAGAAATACCCTCCCAGACACACCCAAGAGAATATTGAACCAAATGTGAGGGTGGCCATGGCCCAGTCAAGTTGACGCATGAAATCAACCATCGCAGATACCGTGGTGTTTTTCTGTTAGGCGAGTTGACCAAAGCTCTCTCACTCTCAATGGACTTTGTTTTTTTTAGGAAATATTTTAATTTGAGGAGCGTCCTTTTTTTTTTTTTTTCCATCTGATCAATGTTAACAGCCAAGATTTGAGAACTTCAGGAAAATAAAGTTCCATAGTCCCACTTTGGGGTGTGACTGTAAGAACTTTAAGATTTATGAGACATAAATACCTCTTCTGGCCCAAAAACATCCATCTGATGGGTTTGTTTCTCACCCAGTGCCCGAGTTAATTGCATTTTAAATGTTGTATTCTATACCTGTCACAAGTTAAATAAAGCCAATAAGCTCAGGTTAGCTTCTAATGACATTTATGCCATTTCTAAAGATGAAAATAGTTTGTTAGCTATGCATTTCTTTAAACTAAAGAAAACGAGGCGTGACCTGCAAAGCCGCCTCCATTAGAGGCAAATATGCTCCGTTAGAATGGAGCATATTTCCAGCCACGCAGAAAGACGGTGTGTCTGATGGACTCGCATTCTCCACACCGTTCCGCGTCAATGCTAACAGCTCCTGGAGCGTCAGGCATGTTCTGTACTTCCTGGTCCTCTACCACTTGCTCTGATGGACCCCAAAGCAGGTGGGTGACAAGCAGAGTGCAGGCACTGTTCATAGCCAATTGCTGTGATGTGCCCCTGAGATTCCCCATCACTCACAAAGCTCTGGGCAGATCTGGAGCCTGGTGGGCAGTGGGGGTGCCCGAGCTGTCTGCTCCAGGAGCAGGGGCTTGAACAAGCTGGTGAGGACAGGGGGTGGTTGTGGATACACTGGTAACAGCACCCCAAAACATCGCTGGTTGTGTGTTCAGCCAGTCAAAGAAGCCACGTTCTCATGAAGCCAGCTCAGCCTGAACTACAGGTGCAGACGTGGGTGATGTGCCGTGGCTCTCCCCTCCTGTGCCCGACCAGGTGGGAGGCTCCGTGGCACCCTGTCTGCCCAAAGCTGCCCCTGTCCTGACCTTTCCTGAGATCTCCTGTGTCTGTCCCCAGCCCCCAGCAGAGTCTATGCCTCGTTCTGGTCTTCTGTACCTTCTGTACCGCGCTGACGTGACAGATTCAGACCATTTTCCCTCAGTCACAGCCGTTCCCTTCATCTCTGGCCTGTCCAGCTTAAGCAGCCCCTTCTTAACCTGCCCGTCTCTTCTTTTTCCCAATCTCTGGTGGTCTCATGCCAAGGCTAAACACCCCCAGGCATCCCTGGGTCCTCATTCTTATTCAGAAGAGTGTGGGGAGATGTGGGGGTGAGTTGCTTTGGAAGATTCGATGATAGTGGGGGGCCCTGAAATTGTAGAAGGGCCCTAAAAGCGGAGCAGCCAGAACGTTTGTTGGTACCACCTTTCCAGCCTTGGCATTGCGGGCAGGGACAACTGCTTCGTGGAAGACTCCCACTGGTGTTTCCTGCAAACCTGTGTCTCAGTGGCCGACAGAGCATTTCCATGTAGACACCGTGTTTCTAGTGGTCTCTGAAGTTCAGGTCACTTTCTGCCTACATGGTCCCTCTTTCAGGGCTCCTCTTCCTGGTGGGGGGCCTCACACTACTAGGACCCTGGCGGAGGCTCAGCACCCCGGGTCTCAGGCGTCCCTATTCCCCATGGAGGTTGCAGCCCCCATCAGTTGGCTCTGACATATTTTTGGTCTTCTATTCCATATCCTCACACTCCCCACCCCACTGTGAGCTGACGTCTCCTTGTGTAGACTCTGGCGGTTGTTTTCAAATCGGGAGAGAACACAGGTCGCCTGTGAACGAGCATGGGGAGAAATCGCATCTCTACATTCATTTAACTGAAATGTGACATTCTCTTCCCTGTGAATGCCGATCTCAAAGCCCAGCGCTATGAGATGGGCTGGGATGGGACTTTGTCCTCAGAGCAGGCGTGGCTTCGGGGAGGCATGTTGTGCCTTTGATCTTACTGCACATTTGAAGCCTTGAACGTCATTGGAATCCATGGGAACAACACAGACATCTTCCGTGTCTCACTGGAGTTGTGGCGGATATCTGGAGATGCACTCGTGTTCGCCAGTGGTCTGAGGCTCCTGTGGTGACTGGACCCGCTGTCTGAGAGCGTACTTAGCACAATAAAAGAGCTCACATGTTTCCATACCACAAATTTGTCTTCCAACACATTTGATAACCACAGTTCATTATAATGGATTCCTCTTGCAATCGCGTGTGTGTTTTTCTGCCTTAAAAACTCATTCTTCTGAGAGGGGGCCTCAGGACATGGTAAGACGCTTGTCCTCCCTGGAAATGGCTTCTGTGTCTTCTTCCTCGGCCACTTTGATTCAGCCTCACACGACTGCTCTTTAATCTCCCCAAAGCACAGGGGGTGATGTCATCTGCTCTCCCGGGGACCACGGTCTGCAGGATTCAGACAAGGATCCACAGCCCAGCGTCCCTGGCGCTGCCTCCCTGCCATCCCGTCAGTCTCTGGGCCCATACACGCGTCCTGTGCTTCACCCACGCAGTCCTGCTTAGAGCTTCCTGTCCCCCCGGCATCTTCCCACCCTCTTGCAATCACACGGCTCCCTCTTTGGAACACGCCTCTTTACTTGCAGACAACTTCAAGTAATGTCTCTTCCGCGAGCCCATCAGAGGACCTGGAGCATGGTCTTCCTCATCTCATATGGTGGCTGCCCAGGGCTGTGCAATTCGGATAACACCTGACCTGGACCGAGTCTGATGGAAGGCAGGCAACAGGCAGGGCATGCGGCGTTCTGGGTTAATCCTGGTGCCCACACCAATGCCTTCTGGAATGAGCGCTATCCTCAGGGATGCCATACTCACAGCCGTGAAGCCATTCCTGCCTGGAAGAACCAGAAGCTCTCAGTGAGTGAGCTTTTGAATAGGAAGCATTTGGAGGCATCACCATCAGGCATCTGAAAGGGACCAAGGCATGCAATCCGGGTCCAGGGGCTGCAGAAGGGAGAGCTCTGTGCCCCGATGCCCAGTTGACTGAACTGCCCTAGAGCAGGTGATGATGGTGAAAGCACCACATCACTGCCCTCATAGCGTGGGGACAGCTGTGGCCTTGACCCACTCAGCTGAAAACGGAAATCCTTGCTGCCTGTACTGGGCTGTATAGCAGTGTCCCCAAAAGTTCATGTCCACCAGAACCTTAGAATGTGCCTTACTTAGAAACAGGGTCTTAGCAGATGTTCTTAGTTAAAGTGAGGTCCTCCCGGATTAGGGTGGGGCAGACCTAAAATCCACTGACTGGTGTTCCTGTAGGAAGGCTGTGTGAAGACACCAAAACCCTAGGAAAAAGGTCATGTGAGGGTGGAGCAGACAGAGGCTGGAGTGACGTTGCTGCTCACGAAGGGACACTCGGATGGCCTGCAGCCCGTGGAAGCTGGGGGAGGGCCTGACACAGATTCTCCCTACACCCTGGCCTCCAGAAGGACCCAGCACTGCTGACACCTTGATCTTGAAAGTATGATCTTGAAAGAAAACACGTTTTTTTTTGTTTTTGTTTTTGAGATGGAGTCTTGCCCTGTTTCTGGAGTGCAGTGGCGCGATCTCAGCTCACTGCAAACTCCGCCTCCTGGGTTCAAGTGATTCTCTTGCCTCAGCTTCCCGAGTAGCTGGGACTACAGGCTCATGCCACCATGCCCAGCTAATTTTTTTAGTAAAGACTGGGTTTCACCATGTTGATCAGGCTGGTCTTGAACTCCTGACCTTGTGATGTGCCCACCTTGGCCTCCCAAAGTGCTGGGATGACAGGCCTGAGCCACCGTGGCCTACCATGTTTCTGTTGTGTTAAACTACCGTTTGTGCTCATTTGCTACAGCAGCTGCAGGAGCCAACACGCTTCCAGCCTCTCCTCGGGCTGCACACTAGTGAGCCCACTGCTCCCTCCTGGCCCCCAGGTACCCCACCCTGCACTTCCCCACGTGGATGAGTGTGTAAGGCCTCTCTTTGCTCAAGATAGGACAAGGCTTTTAGCAGTGTCCGTGTGTCAGCCTATGGGCTCAGGCGGGATTAATGACAACCTACACTTTGAAGACTTTTAACCAGCCACGTGGGTGTGTTGGTGTGCCTTTTACTTTTAATGAACTGTTTGGCACACAGCGTGCTTCCTGATGCTTTCAATTATCACAGATAATTATTTAGATATACATGTTAGAAATGTCAGCGGACTAGTTTCTTGGCGGATGTAGCTTGAAAAGTGTAAGCCAGTCACATTGAGTGCTCTGTTCCCCAAGGCCCGAGACTCTCAGGTCAGAGCAGCCACGCCCCTGGGTAGTCTGCAGGGCAGTTGGGTCACGGGACCAATGTGCATGACTGATTTGACCAATGAGCAGTAACTTGTAACTGAAATCACGTGGAATTCCCATGGATTTTGATAAGGTCCAGACTAGTACAGAGTCCTCTGGGGATGTATTTAACGGAAACACTGAAAAGGACTTTCGTGCCTGCGGTAGGGTCATCTCTCATTTCCTGGGCTTACCTTGGGCTTCTTCCAGAGGCAGGTAGGGCACCAGGACGGAGGATCCAGGGTGACTTTGTCGTCAGGACTCAGGGAGCCCATTGTCTGGGAGGTGGCCCTGCATGGCTGGGTGGCTGGTTTGGGAGGATTCCTGTCTGCCCATCAATGGGGATGGTCAGGATGGAAGTTCTGAACTCAACACAGCCTTCCTCATCTGTTTTTCTGAGACCATCTTGAGGATCAAGTATGTATAAAAGTTAGTAAAATGAGATAAAACAATACAAATCCTTCCACTTGAGAATTCAAGAGCATTTTTATCTTCAGTAGCCACAGATCATGTTCTAAATATTCAATGACTTGAGCGTTTCTTTCTCCAGGGGGTCGAGGCAGGACCAGAAGCCTGGAGCTGCATGAACTGCCCGTGGTCCTGCCCCTGGCTGGCTGTCAGCGTGGTGGGGTCACAGAGGGGGATGAGGACAAGACTGTGGCCTTTACTGGTGGATAGAGGGAAGCAGAAGGGGGAAGAAGGCTCTCGCCGTGAATCAGATGGACAGTGAGGCGGGGAGAGGGTGCCTGGGGGAGGGTCACTGCAGGTGCAGCAGCACAAGGTCACACAAGGTCACATGTGCTCCGGCGTTCCTAGACCCTCCTGCTCACCGTGGGAACCCCTCTAATGCTCTTCTCTCCAGACTGCAGCCCAAACAAGGGTGGGAGGCTTCGTGAAAATGCCCTCCTCATTTCCCATTGTTCCTGGAAAGTTTGCCTTTGGAGAGCAGGTGGCAGTCGTCAAGGTCACACCCGGGGCCCTGACCTCAGGCAGCAGATGAAGTCCAGGCCTGTGCCCATGATGGGGACACTAGCTTGTGGCCTGATGTGCCGGGGGCATCAACATCAATCAACCCAGGGCTCCCTTGGGCAGAGGTGTCCAGAGCAAATGTCATTTTCTGAGACCCAAATCACAAGCCAAAATGCAGGGTCCCCTCAGCCCTGATCATTTAAAAGAATAATGCTTTAAGTTACTCCCACACGTCAGGTTTTAAGTTCTTTTTAGGTTGTGTAGAATGTAAACAATACTTTCTTGGTGACTGAAAAAACTATAATGGCCATCTCTCCATGCCATGTGGGGACAGCATTCACCAGCCCAGGTGGGGACAGCTCTCAGCACGCCATGCGGGGACAGCTTTCACCACACCACGCGGGGACAGCTCTGACCATCCCATGCGGGGACAGCTCTGACCATCCCATGCGGGGACAGCTCTCACCATGCCATGCGGGGACAGCTCTGACCATCCCATGCGGGACAGCTCTGACCATCCCATGCGGGGACAGCTCTCACCATGCCATGTGGGGACAGCTCTGACCATCCCATGCGGGGACAGCTCTGACCATCCCATGCGGGGACAGCTCTCACCATCCCATGCGGGGACAGCTCTGACCATCCCATGCGGGGACAGCTCTCACCATCCCATGCGGGGACAGCTCTCACCACGCCATGCGGGGACAGTTCTAAAGCCACTCAGATGTGGAAAGCCATTCACCTCCATGAAATGGCCCCAGACCATGCGGGCTGTTTTCTCTGTCTTGTTTGTACTTCTCCTAATGGCCTCTGGAACAGTAAGAAGAATGTTGAAAAGGATTTGTCTGCTACCGGTGGCAGGTTCTCCACTGGGGAAAATCCCACTGGGAAGGACCTGGGTGAAGGGCAGTTCTCCATGGAGTAACCCAGGGCCAGGTGCATGGGAGATGCTCAGTACATCTCAGGAATGAATGAATGAGTGGATATCACTACCATGAAATCTGGCCATTAGAGAAATAGATGTTTGCATACTCTACTCAAGGGAATACAAGAACTATTTTCCCTCTTTGTTTTTCTGTAAATTGTGGCACTCTTTAGCAAGTGCTAGTCCTCTATAAAACAAGAATTGGGCAACGTCTTTTATTTTGTACCCGTCGTTTATTTGATGTTGTGCTACATTCCAGAGCTGGCAAATCCACAGAGTTCCACTTGAACCTGACTGGAATTTAATTCAAGCAGTAATTATACATTTGTGTTGACGGCTGCTTAGTTCAGGGGCCTGTGGGCTCCTTCTCTGCTGGCAGATGGGGAGAAAAGGGAGGAAGAAGGCTCTCCATGGGAACTGGATGGGCAGCAGGGTGGGGGAGGATCCTGTGGGAGGAACGCCGCAGAGTGCGACAGCATCGGGTCACGCACAGCAGATGCAGTGGACACGGTGCTCTCAAGTCTCAAAGGGGAGAAGGCGACTGGGAAGATGGTACCTGCAGAATCAAGGGTGACTTCAAGGAGGTGGCATTTGGACTGACCCTGGGAGGATGGGTACCTCTGCAGCAGGTGGGGGTGAGGCTGGATAGAGACGGTGGACTGCTGAGGACGAAAGGGGCATGTTTTGGTTCTGTTGGAGTTTGTGCTCTGCTGCATAGAGTCGGGGAGAGACAGGATCAGGCCCAAAAGGTCTGACACACTGACCTGTTCTCTTGGGGAAAGGGTGCTGGATAGGGCAGAGGATGTGCCACAGATGCCCTCAGGAGGAGTCATCCATGATCCAGGGCCAGAGAGGCCTGGAGAGAGAGTGGCAGGGAGCGAGGTGAGATGTGGTCTCCTGGAGGTGATGGGGGAGCCAGGGCTGGCATTTAGGGTGGGAAGGTGGGAACGGGTACTGAACCCATGGTGGGGGCAGATGGAGAGGCGGTCCCTACTACTAAGTGGGTGCTCCAGTGCAGTACAGACAACTGAGGAAACCATAGCGTTCCCATTCAAAACGCTCCTGTTTCTGTGCGGTGGGTTTGGGCCTCAGACAAAACTTAATCTCAGGACACTAGGGCCATGACCCAGTGGCTGACAAAAATGACCATTGAGAGTCACTACTCAGCTTCCATCTCAGTAGACTTTGGGTGCCAATTGCCCAAGGTGCTGGTGCTTCTGACAGGACCTCTAGATATGGAATTATTTCTGTCTTTCACTAAGCTGTGGTCTCCTGGAAGGACGGGCCCCTGTTCTGGCCACCCATTGTTCTCTGGCACCCACACGGCCCCAGTCACTGCAGTTAGGTGCTCACACAATGTTGGTGGATGAGTATAATTCATGAGACATCCTGCATGGGAGGTCTGCTCCAAAATAAGTTCATGGAGAAAATATCTTTGGAATAGCGACATTGACACTGTTTTGTGCCTTCTGTGCTTTGCAGTAGTGGACAACATTGTGTGTCCTACTGTAGGAAAAATAGAGATTTATTCAAGGCACCGATTTCCCACAAAATCCGATTCCATCATATTCTGTAATGAATGAGATCACTCTCCTTATCCTCCAAAATGTTGCATATCACAGACTTACGTGCTGATGACCGTAACTGGGCTGGAAGCGGCTCGATGGTCTACGGTGCTCACAGCCAGCGGATACAAAGCTGTGACTCCAGCACCGTTGGTGTGCACGGAGAAGCTTTTCCAGCCAGGCCTGAAGGCTCATCAGCTGAGGAAAGAGAGTAACGCTGGAAGGAAGAAGGAGAAGGCAGCGGTGTTCCCGCTGAAACCCAAAGGCTTCCTGTATCTCTGCGGCACTTGTAGAAACCTGCTCAGAATATCGGGCAACCGGAGTTCTGAGGAGGGCAGAACGTTTACAGCGGCAACTGGAAACAGACCCCAGCTTTCTTGAAAATCCCCGAATGGCGATGCCCACAGTCGTGCCACGGTGTGCCTTCCAGAGTCTGTGTTCCCTCCTTCATCATTCCTGTGTCTGAATAGGCAAGTTTCGCAGGGAGCTGAGCTCTGGGTGGGTGATGGCAGGACCTGAGAACGGGATGCCTGGGGGATTCAGAGAAAAGTCCACGTGGGCTGGTGCGGAAGGAGGACGCAGCATTTCACCCACATTCGGAAGTTTCATCTCAGCAGTACGAAGGTGCAGGCTCAGGAAGACGGGGAAAGGATTAAACCCTCTCAAAAATGTCAACAGTTTTTATCTTCAAGTTAGAAATTCACTTCTAGGCCTGAGCCCGACAGGCTTAGTATCTAAGGAATCACCCCGGAAGGCCTTCACCCTGAGGAATGTTTGCCTCCGGCACCGGCCGGCCTTCCCAGCCTAAACCTCCACCGGCCTCTGCAGTTACTTCGGGGCTGGACTACCCACCCCTGCCTCTTTGTCACGTGCTCAGGGTGTTGTGTGGTTGAGCTGTGGAGTCCAAATATCTGAAGACAAACCAACTTCCCACTTATGCTGTCAATTTTCCTACATAAACAACCAGCCTTTTAATGAGTGACACTTTGGGGGCTGAATGAAAACCTGTTCATTTCAGAGACGTTAGGAAAGGGCTGCATGCCGATCAGAACCTAAACTGCAGATTCACAGATGCGACGTGATCACGATCAGAAATCCTGACTACACAGATTCATTAAGCAGAGGTGCTGCCCAATATTTACCTGCATTTTGTTTGCAGAACTGTAATGGATGTTTACAATGCAATGAAAATGTGAATTTTTTATAGTAGTTAATGGGTAAGTATGTCACCCACGGTGTGTGCTTACACTGGTGATCTACAGAATTTAAAAACTGTGGTTTGCTTTCCCCGGATGCCTCAGCCTGCTCTTCTGTGCACCCAGGGTGCTGTGTGAACACCTCTGGGTGTCTGGGTGGAGAGACAACATGGGTAAGGAGAGGCAGGGACGGCAGTGCCAAGAGCCCTGAGTCTGGAGTCAGTCTGTACGAAGAGCTCTGCACCTGCTTCTCTCCTTGAGCTGAGCAGGTGAGCAGGCTCTCAGAGAGCACAGATTCCTTGTGTTTGAAAATGATAATCGCTGCATTGATCTTCCATGCACGATGGGTGAGGAGGCCCCGCAGAGTGGCTCTTGCTGTATTTCTAGCGGAGGAGAGAGCATGAGCTGGAGGCTGGGGCTGTGGGAAGACCTGAGGCCCACGGCCCACGAGCTCTGTGATCACCACCTCATCCTTCATCTCTGAGTCTGGCTGAGACGGGGGCATTGAGTTTTGTCCCCAGCCTCTCTGTGTTTGTTTTGGGCATCTGTGGGGCTGGGATGAGGGCCAGTTCCTGAGGCAGGTGTTTCAGGCAGGTGGATTAAGTGAGATCACTCATCTCTGCAGAGCATGGAGCACCATGGCCAGCATGTTGTGGGTGCTCATTAAGTCTTAGCTATTACCGTTACCAGAACTCAAGGGCCATTGGAGTTTTCAAAGCCACAGTGACACGGAAAGACAGTGACACGTGGATCCTGTCCCTGCACACCCCGAGATCAGGCACCTTCTCCAGTGTGGCCTCCTGGGCCTGGGCATTTGGTCAAAGGGAGTGGTTTTTTCAAATACAGGTCTCTTTCTTCCAGCAACTGTCTTTAGTTAAGCTTGAGACTACCCATTTAAGCTGGCACTGCCAGCGGGTCCTGCCAGTCTGTCTCTGCCAACCCCTTTTTGTTGTAGATGATGTCAAGTTTGGAAATAAGCCCTGGACCCTGTGCTCTGACCCTGCTCAAGGCAGCTCAGCTGCACTGGCCTGGTCATGTGAGAGCAGAGGATGGTCATGAAAAAGATGGCCCCAGGCTGTGGCCTCAGTGGAACCAGGGCACCAGCCATGGGGAGGGGAAACAAGAGTGAGTGAGGGCATTGGAGTCACCCAAGCTGGTTACACCTTCCCCACCCATCACGGCCCCAGGCCCTTTCCTATTCTCTGCCCATTTCACCACCACGTTAAGGAGGCACCTCTACTTCCTGCCTTTATGTTCCCCTTCGTATCCTGTGAAAGAAAGCACAGGTTCTCTATGCCCAGCTGACTGCCTGCCCGGGGTGCCCTCCACGGAGCCGACTCATCACGGCTGACTCATCATGGCCTCTTTCTGCGCTTTGCTTCTTGGCTGCCTCTGCACTGATGACCCCTAATCTGAGCTTCCAGTAAATGCCAGACCTGTGCCAGCACTGACAATGACCTCAGCTGCCAGTTACGCACACTGAGGACCTCTGTGCTCATCTTGCCTTGAGACACCGGTACCCTCTCTCCACATGTGGGAGGAGAATCCCGAGGTTGGAGGGTGGCATGGCAGAGTGGCAGCCTGGACCGCTGAGGAGACCAGGGTCCTTCCCTGCACTCTCTGGTGTCCACCTGCTGCCACCTGCAGCTGACATTGCTGCCTTCTCTGATCTTGACTGACACAACACATGTCTAAAACGAAACCCACCGGTTTTCTCCAGCCCACTGCATCCTGAATTTGCTGCATGCGTCTACGTTTCCCCTGTCCACTCTCCGCTCACTCCACGTAATAATTATCGAAATCCTTTGGGTTTCACCTCTGCCTGTTCCAGCTTTTCGCTTTCACCCCACCACTCTAGTGGAGGCCTTCCCTACCCTTCTCTCTCTTTCTTTCTTTAAATTCAAGCCCCAAGTCTGATGTTGATGCCAGTGGGAATGCATTTGACCTTGGTCAATAGCTGTCTGAAGAACTGTCACATCGCACCTCTGCTCCACTCTGGACCCTCAGCCAACCCCCACTGGTCCCTCTGAACAGGCAGGATCTCTGCACCCAGTATCTTTGAATCTCAAAGTAAACTGGAAATCCCAGAAACTTCATGGACTCTCACAAAAGATAAGGTTCCTTAGAGGTAAACATCATGAGCCTCTTCTCTCACCTAACCTGTTAGGTGGGTTTTTACTGACACACAAGGAGGCAGAATTGGGAGGAGACTGGACAGGAAATCACACTCTGAGGACCTACAAAATGATTATGGATGTTAAAATGTGTAGGATCGGCTGGATGTGGTGGCTCACGTGAGTCTATAATCCCAGGACTTTGGGAGGCTAACGCGGGTGAATCACCTGAGGTCAGGAGTTTGAGACCGGGCCAGCCAACATGGTGAAACGCTGTTTCAAATACAAATGCAAAAATTAGCCAAGCATGGTGGCAGGTGCCTATAATCCCAGATACTTGGGAGGCTGAGGCAGGAGAATCACTTGCACCTGGGAGGTGGAGGTTGCAGTGAGCTGAGATCACACCATGGCACTCTAGCCTGGGTGAGAAGAGAGAGACTCTGTCAAAAAAATGCTTAGAATCCATGCTGGTCACAGTTGTTCACATGGTATGACCCACGCGTCATGAGGCTGAGGAAATATCTCTTATTTTTTTTAAACAACCTCAGTCTCATTGTTTATAAACCTAACTAGTCAGATCAAAAGCTTCCAGTGATTTCTAGGTTTCTACAGAGAGTTTTTTCTCCACGTGGAATCCAGGTTCTCCTTGTCTTCTTCACCTCATTCGCACTTGGACCTCCTTCAAGACCAGCTTCACGCTGCCTCCTACGAAGCTGTCCCTCACGCCCCTCCGTGGGGAACTCATGGGGAAACTCCCGTTCTGCTTGGAGCCCCCATTGCAGCATTTCCCATGGGAGCCTATACTCCTCCTATGCCCGGGAGGTAAGTTCACATTCACCTTTGGATCTGCAGCCCCTGGGCACTGTGCCCAGCGGACTCTGTGCTGTAGGAAAGCACCTGCATGTGGAGAGGGGGCTGGCTGGTGTCTAAACAATGTCCACAGAGACCCGGTCTGGCTAGAGAAGAGTGTCACGCTCTCTGTATGTCCTAAGGATCTTGTGTAGATGTTTTTTTTTCTTGTTAATCCCTAGATGTTAGATGAATAGAGATATGCAGCACAATACAGATAAAGCCAGGAGCATCTTCCTTAATTAAATTTGAAATGACAGTAATTATCCATATTATTAAAGCAAATCTAATCTACCTTATGTTGCTGACAGGATTAGTGTTTGGAGGTTGGTACTTTCTCACTTACAATGGTTTAAATCACATAAAAATTTCAGCCTAAACAACATCAAATGTCTTCTGAGCTCGCACTGCCCAGAGGTGTCGACTTCAAAGTAGGGCCTGAGAAAGTTCTTACTGATTTGACACATGCGTGCCGACTCACAGGGGCTGCACATGCCCTGGTTGGAGCTCAAGGGAGCTGTGGAGCGGAGGTTTTGGCCAGAAGCGGTGGACTTCTGCAGGGTCTGCATAGCACTGGTGAGAGCTGCCTGCCTGCATGGCGGGGCATTTCACCTCTTGGCAAAGCTGCAGCAGACACTGGCTTCAAAGCAAGTGGTCCGGGAGAGGAGACGTGGCCAGCCATTGGCAAGGAAGGGTATGGGGCTCATCGGATGCCACAGATACCCACACATGGTCAGTTTGTCACAAAGCAGGTGTGAGTGATGCAAAGCCTTGTACCTTTAGAGGCCAAACCCCAGGGAAAAGTCAACAGTGGATATTTGGAAATGCTAGTGTTTGTTCATTCATGCCTTTTCTGAAGGCAATGAGAAAACAGATTATTCTGATGGTTTAGGCCTGTATTAGTCTGTTTTCACACTGCTATAAAGAACTACCTGAGACTGGGTAATTTATGAAAAAAGAGGTGCGATTGACTCTCAGTTCTGAAGGCTTAACAGAAAGCCTGACTGGGAGACCTCAGGAAACTTACAGTCATGGCGGAAGGCGAAGGGGAAGGACCTTCTTCACATGGTGGCGGGAGAGAGAGAGCAAGTGAAGGGGACGTGCCACACACCTCTATACCATCAGGTCTGGTGAGAATTCACTATCAACAGCAAGGGGGATATCCAGGCCTTGATCCAATCCCCTCCCGCCAGGCCCCTCCTCCAGTTTTACATGAGATTTGGGTAGGGACACAAACCCATACCAAGCCCTGAAGTGAAATGAAGATGCCTACATGTAGAATATTAAACAACTTTAACAGTTTTTCAAAACTTGGATTCTCTGGATCATCTCTTCATTTTGTTCAGTGTGAAGTGTGTGTGTGTGTGTGTGTGTGTGTGTGTGTGTGTGCGTGTTGTGTCTACAATTATCTAAGCGAACTTTCAAAACCAATATATTTCTGTAAAATATTTCTAAAATCTTTTTGATGTCAGTGAATCGTATAACTTTTTTGTATGTAGAAATCTGGCACATTCCAGATTTAAATTAAATCGTTTGTATATTGATATATTTTTAGTTTTTAGAAATTTTCTCAGGGCAAAGCAAGATTTGAGGGGATCACTCGGTATCTGGGAAAATCAGAAGGAATAAAGCTTACACGGTGTTTAAGAATGCAGACTGAAAGAACACGACAACCGGGGCTCCTGGGAGGCATGGCCCACATGTGGCTTCCCGAAAAGTCTGCATGGAGGGTTGAAGATGTAGAGAGGAATGGCTCTGGATGCTCCTCAGGAGATGTCAGAAGGCCACTGGGAGCCCCAGCAGAAGTTGCTGCATCCCACACAAGACACGGGAGTGACAGGAGTTGCCCACCTCAAAGGGGCCTTGATGATAGGAAGAGTCGATTCGGGGTGACGCCCTGGTGGGCAGGTTGAACTCTATTTCCTCCACTCCCTCCCCTCTCTCCCCTCCACTCCCCTTCTCCCCTCCTGACTGTGAAATGTTAGAATGTGACTTTGTTTCAAAACAGAGTCTTTGGAGATGTAACTAATTAAGATGAGGTCAAATGGCATTGGCATGAGCTCTAAATATGATGTCCTTATAAGAAGAGGAGATGGCATTCCAAAACCAGGCCCTGTGGCCATGAAGGCAGAGACGGCAGCAATGCAGCTATGAGACCAGGAACCCTGGGAGCCACCGGATGCTGGAAGAGGCCAGAGCTTCTGATGGGAACATGGCCCTGCCAATACCATGATAGTGTAAGATAACCCATTTCTGATTTAAGTCACACAGTGTGTGGCACTTTGTTGCAGAGGCCACAGGAAGCTGGTACACCTGCTGTCCCTGGTGCTAATGTACTTCCTGAAGCCCTAATGACAGGTGTTTGGTAGAAAGAAAAAGGTCCCAGCAATGACTAGGTGGAATTGTGATAAGAGGGGGCTGGGCCAGGCCTCAGAATTCAGATCGATGCATCTTGTACACCTGAGCTTGTCCAGTCTGATTTGTGATTGGCTGGAAGTTCTTCCAGCCTTTTTTGTTTTCTTCCTTTTTTAACATTTTCAAAATACTGAATTATTTTTAGAACAGTTTAGGTTCACAGCAAAATTGAGAGGAAAGTAGAGATATTTCCCAAGTGTCCCCTACCCCAACCCATGTACACTCTCTCATTGCTAACATGCCCCACCTGAGTGGTGCCTTTTTACAACTGATGAGCCTACGTTGACACATCACTGTCATCCAAGGTCCAAGATTGTCTTAGTCCCTTTTCTGCGGCTACAACAAACTACCACAGGATGGAGAACTGATAAAGAAACGACATTTCTTTCTCATAGATCTGGGAGCTGGGAAGTCCAAGAGCAAGATACTGGCCTCTAGCAAAGGTCATCCCTCCGTGGGAGGAGAGAAGGCAGAAGCAGGCATGAGACAGAGAAAGTGCCAGGGACTGAGGACCTTTTATAACCAACTCACTCCTATGGTAACAACATTAATCCACTCACAAGGGCTCCTCCCTCAGGACACAGTTGCCTTCATTAAGTCCCACCTCCCCACACTGTTTCTTAAAAAAGTTTCCAACCTATGAATTTGGGGACACATTCAAATCATAGCAGGGGTTTATGTCGGGGCTCACTTCTGATGCTGCACACACCGTGGGTTCTGAAAAATGTCTCATGACATGCCTCCCTCATGGAGTAGTTGTGCATTTATCTCCCTCCACCTCCCCAACGCCTGGCAGCTGCTGATTTTGTCATAGTCTCCATCGTTTTATCTTTTCCAGAGTGTCATATAGTCGGAGTCCTGCGGTACCTACCCTTTTCAGATTGACTTCTTTTGCTTAGTAATATGCATTTAAGGTTCCTCCCTGTCTTTTTTTGGTCTGACAGCTCATTTCTTTTGAGCACTGAACAATATTCCATTGTCTTTACATATCACTCTTTATCCATTCACCTGCTGAAGGAACTCTTGGTTACTCCCAAGTTTTGGCAATAGATTTTGTGTGCAGGTTTTGTGTGCATGTAAGTATCCAACTTTTTTGGATAGTGATATGGCTTTTGTCATCTGTGTCTCCATCAAATCTCAAGTCAGACTGTACTCTCCACTGCTGGAGGTGGGCCTGGTGGGAGGTGGTTGGATCGTGGGAGTGATAGCACCATCCCCTTGGTGCTGTTCTTGTGATGGTGGGTGAGTTCTCACAAGATCTGCTTTACAATGGTGTTGCACCTCGTAGCCCTCTCTCCCGCTGCTCCAGCCATGTGATATGCCAGGTCCCCCTTCACCTTCTGCCATGATTGTAAGTTTCCTAAGAGCTCCCTATTAGCAGACACCACCATGTTTCCTACACAGCTTTCAGAACTGTGGGCCAATTAAAACTCTTCTTTATAAATGAACTAATCTCGGGCCTTTTGCTATGGCAATGAGAGAACAGCCTAATGCAAATACCAACCAGCACAACTGTTGTATGGTATAATAAGAGTATGTTTAGCTTTGTAGGAAAGCACCAAAGCGTTTTCCAAAGTGGCTGTACCGTTTTGCGTTTCCACGTGCAGTGAAGGAGAGCTTGTGCTGCTCCATAGCCTCATCAGCACTTGGTATAGTCAGAGTCCTGGATTTTGGCCATTGTGATAATAGGTGTGTAGTGGACTCTTATTGTTTTAATTTGCATTTCCTCCTCCCTGCTTTTTCTTTTTCTTTCTATATGCATCCCTTTACATCTCTGTGACTTCCCTCTGCTGTTTTCACTCTCTGTCCTCACTGACTGCCCACCAAGATGACATGGCCCAGTGAGCCTGGCCCCTGCCCCTGCCCCTGGACTGCTCTTCCTGCACAGCCCACCCGTCACCACTGCGGGGACTCTCAGAACGCTCAACCTGTGGTCATTCCGGCTCAGTAAGGTGAATGCACCAAGAGCAGGGAGTTCAGAATACGACTCCTCCTAACCATCTTTAAGAGCCAGGGCTGTTTCCTTTGGTCTCCTGCGTAATGAGTTCTCTTCCAGCCCCTGCTTACCTCCCTCTTCCCATCTTCGACTGCACATCTTTCTGCTGTTCACCTGAACTCTGAGGATGCCCCTCTTCGCTCTGATATTCTGAAGTTACCTCTGCCTGCCCTGCTACTCCAGGGATCCTGCGAGGGGTCACAGCTTTCACATACCCCTTAAATGCTTCAGATCAGAGAAGTAAAAAAAAAAAAACCCAAAACTAAATTCACCTCATTTGTTGTTGGCTTGGAGCACTTGCATCTGTGCTAGGCAATTAGGCTTAATAGCACTGCCCCATGCAGAGGGGGAACGGCTGACCGTGGATATCCAGAGGTGCTTGGTGAAGGTCATGATGCTGCTTTCCCTCCTAGTAACAGGCTCTTCTTTTCAAAATGCTCAAAACACGGCTCTTGAGGACAACCTACCCGGCTGACCGTGGCCTGCCTTCCGCAGTCAAGACACAGCAGGGTGGTGATGGGGGCGGGGGGGGACTGGAAGCACTTGTCAAGTAGGTGCTGATGGGCAGCAGGGCTGGGGTGGGGGTTGCCCAGTGCTCCACCCCGAACCTGTCAGGAGCTGGTGACTGAGATCTCCAGACAGAGGTGATTCTCTAGGGGAAACTGGCTCTGCAAGTGGGAAGGGTCAAGGCTGGGAAAAGGCTGCTTCTGGAACTTCCTCCAGCCCCCCGCCCGTCCCATGCAAGGGCTTAGAATCAATGACTGAATTCGTACATGTGAGGTTGAGATGGGATTGGGAAGCCCAGCCAGGGTCTTTGACCTGAATGACCACGTAAATCTGAGAGCAGCCGGCGCAGGGGAAGACGTCTACTCTCCTTCCTGCTCCTTCCCATGCACCCCCATCCCTCTGTGAGTCTGCAGCTTTTCCTGGGATTTCTGGGGGGCTCATATGAGCTTTAACTCAAGTATAAGGTTGTGAGTATTATAAGCATTCTGGAAGCGTGAATTAGTCTCTGAGTCAAGATCCCAGGGGCACGGTCAGTTCAGTTTCTGCTAAGGTGGCCATGTGGGGCTAGACCTTTGTACTCTGGGACAAGGTTTGGGGTATGAGCTATGTAAAAACCCTAAAGGTCCCTTGCTTATAAACATATGGTCAAATGATCACTGGCCCCCCCTGAACCCCCTGCACCCCACTATACGCCACCACACCCCACCGCACACCACCACGACCCACTGTACCCCATTGCAGCCCACTGCACCCCACCGCACCATGCTTCCTGCTTTCTTGCTTCTAGTAACCACTATGCTGGCTCGCAAGATAGCTGAGGTGGAAAGAGCTGGGCTTGGAAACTAGAGCCCTGGCTGAGCCTGCGGCCACTACCCTCCCCCAGCTGCAGGGTCTGAACCCTCCTCCAGGCTCAGGTTTCCTTACCTGGTGGGCTCACACCTGTCTTGCCCGCTTCGTGAGGTGAGCGCACACCTGTAAAACACACCTTTCTGAAACTGCAAATCCCCTGTGCGTGTTTTATCATCACCATCCCCCGCTGCTGCCTGTTGTGTGGGTGCCCACAAGCAGCCTCGTGCAGTTTGGGTCTGGCCTATTCCCGAGCCCTCGTGTAGTTTATTTCCCCTGACAACTGGGTCAAGCGGTCCCCAGGGAGGCGGCGCTGGGAGCAGGTGGGCTGGCTGCGGTGGCACACTCCTCCCTCTCCGAAGCAGCCTTCCGCCAAATTCCTTCTTCATGCCTCACGAGTTCGCTGTAGACAGGGATGCATTTGTCTTGCTCATGCCTCTCTTGGTGACAGTATTTAATGAAGAGACATTTCAAGGCATCTTCTGAACTTGTGAATTTTGAGACAAGAATAATAGCTTTACACAATCACTTTCTAAAACAAATTCTGAACTGCAATTTACTTTACTTAATGAAAAGAAACGGAAAAGCGCAGCCTCTCTGCTTGGCCAGGCATTTTCTTCCGGCACGATTCAGCGTGTACACTTAGCAGGCCCCTGGGTCTCTAAGCCAAGAGCCTTTACATGTCAATAAGCTGACTCTTACGTATGTAAAACCATCCAGCGGGCTTTTGTCAGAATTCCAAAATAGGACGTCCAGACTTGGCATGTAAGTGACTCCCCCCACGAGTTTAGAAACAGCACTAGCCAGTCCTTCGCAACTCCTGACAGCACGTTGTGCTGCTGGTTATTTGTGGCCTGGTTAGAATCTTCCAGCAGACGCGGTGCCTGGCATGTGACATCAAAGCGCAGACAGTGCCCGAAACTGCCTGGTTTCTGGAGCAACATACACCGGAGGCTGCTGGGCCTGGGCCTGTCACCGTGCGGTGCCTGTGAAGGAGAGAGGTTTAGGGGCACACAGTTGAGGGATGCGACCTCAGTTCTAGCCAGGGAGCGTCTCCCCAGAAATGTGTGTGTGCCCTCCGGCGTGAGGGGATGATGGGAGGGGCTCAGCCCTCGCTGGGTGCCCAGTTCCTGGGGAGTCCTGCATCTTGGCATCTGCTCAGCGGTGCCTCCCGGAGATCCAGAGCTGCTCCTGGTCTCTGCCTCGTCACCTGACGGTTGAGGTTGGTGCTTCTGGCCTTGCATCCAACAGCTCACTTAAATATCCACATCCCTTTCTCACGCCTTGGTCTTCATTTTGCCGGACGCTGTTGTGTAATTGCCTGCAGCCTGGGTAATTAATTGTTGGTGCTGACTGCATCCATTTAGTCCTCATGCGCTCCGGAGGCCCCAGTGTTGGCAAGGTCTCTGAATTGGATTTCCATCCAGTTGGCACCATCATTGCTAATTACGGGAGTCGGGGGTGATGCTATTTTGGAAATGAAAACATGTTACCCTGACTTCCCGGCATGCTGGATCCCATTAAATGTCTCCTTTGGCTGTCATGCAGGTATGTGAAGGCAATGGCTTCAGATTCCACCTTGGGATTTACACAGATAGGATTGTGCCATGGAGGCTCCTGCCGAGGGTGCGCGTGAGGGATGCCTGGCACTCCTGCTGTGGGGAACAGAGAAGAGAGGCAGGCCCTGGCGGCTCGGCACGGCTGCATCTTATAGGTAGGGGTTGTGGTGGCGGGAGGCACCTGTGAGATGGACTGTTTGAGGGTCTCTCCCTAGCCCTTCCATGCAGAGTGCCTCCCCCTCTGTTCTGGATCCCTGAGCACACCCAGCTCGTGGGCGCTGTAATATGGTTTCTGGCCTATGTTGCTTTCCCTGCCTGACACCACCTCCTGGAAGCACAGGAATCTCATTTCAGCTTAAATCCCCCGTGCTATGCATGGTACCTGCAGTAGACAGGAAAAGGACTCCCCGAATGTTCTCCTAATCTCTGAAGACTGACTCTACTGCCTTACATGGTAGAGCGGACTTTGCAGTGACATTAAATATCTTGAGGGAGAGACCATCCTGAATTACCCGGCTGGGTCGATGCCATCCCACGAAGGGTCCCTACAGGACAGAGGCAGGCCCGAGGCAGAAGAGGAGCAAAGGCTTCTTTCGCTGGCTGGAGGGATGTGCTGTGAGGGTGGAGGGAGGGGTCCTGAGCCAGGAAGTGCACATGCTCCTGGGATCTGGAAAAGGCCGGGAAACAGATGCTCCCTTAGAGCCTGCAGGTGGAACTTAGCCCTACACATGCCGTGATAGAGTATCTGACCTCCAGCCAGTCTTCAAGGAGAGTATCTTTTTTATTTTTATTTTTATTTTTTTGAGACAGAGTCTCGCTCTCGCTCTATTGCCCAGGCTGGAGTGAAATGGCACCATCTTGCTCACTGCAAACTCCAGCTCCCTGGTTCAAGCAATTCTCCCTCCTCAGCCTCCCAAGTAGCTGGAATTACAGGCATATGCCACCATGCCTGGCTAATTTTGGTATTTTTAATAGAGAAGGGTTTCACCATGTTGGTCATGCCAGGCTGGTCTCGAACTGCTGACCTCGTGATCTGCCTGCCTCAGCCTCCCAGAGTGCTGGGATTACAGGGGTGAGCCACTGCCCGGCCGAGAGTATCTACTTTCTAAAGCCACTGAACTTGTGGTAATTGTTTACAGCTGGAATAGGAAATGGATCCAGCACGTGATCCTCCCAGCAGTGAGGAAGTGTTTGTTCATGGAGAAGTGTTTATGGAGAAAGAGCTGCAGCAGGCAAAGCCCCCGAAATGTGGTTTAAATGTGAAATCAATTTCAGAATGAGTGCCGGTCAGCTGTTCCGAGTCTCCTCCCACCACTCCAGTGAAGACCACTGATTGTCTTTTTCTCCAGGAAGTGGAATATGCATACACACAGAATGATCCTGGCTAAAAGCAGCCTTTGCTAACAATTGCAGCACTGTGTAAAATGCCTATTAAAGGGAAACCTGTGGGTTCCTTTCATGATGTGTTTAAAGTAAAAATTGTGAGATTGTCGCCCTATCATCTTTTTCAAAGGTGCAGGGAAAAGGTAAGAAGAAAGAGGAGCAAAGCGACGTTTCCAACTTTTGAAGGCGTCATTTTTTCTGAGCCTCAAACTCTCCATGGAAGACATAACACATATCTTTGGTCTAAAAGGATGCTTTGTAGTTTTGTGTGTCTTTTGTCCTCTGTATTTTATATCTCAGCACGTCATTTCTTTGTGTTCAGCATGTTGTCTTCATTTCAATTAACTAGGTGCCAAATATATCTTCAGGGAGGTTTCAGAGGGGGAGGGATGAATCTTGAGCGAGGGTCCTGGAGAGCCACGAGCATTCTGTGACCTGGGTACATCGGTGCCCTGTCTGCGTCTTCGTTTCCTCTTCTGTAACATGATGGGTCTGATGAGATCCTCCCTGGGGACACTTCACTCTGAATTCTGGTACTCCCCTTGCGTCTTGAGAACTGATTCCGCGGGACACACCTCAGTTCCGTTCAGCTAGAGATTTCCAACCAGAAAGTCTTCAGAGGCGTCCTGACCTTCTGGGTTTTTTTCTTTCAATGAAAAACACCCACTCAAACAAATAAGTTTCTACACGTGTTAAGAAGCTGCCCAAAGACCAGCATTCATCATTCTGATTGAAACCTTTTAAACTGCATAATTGTGCTCTGCGTTTCTCGGTTACCGTAATGGAGTAGCTTTTGGGGCAACGGTGATTAACTACGGGCCTGATGGAGTGTGATGCATTTGTCTTTAGGTTTTTTTGGTTTTACATTTATCTCAACTCTCTGTGTAGAGCGAATTGGATAGGTAGCTGGAGCTGCCGCGGGAATGACAATTATTGCCTCCTTAATTTCATCTAAAATTAGTGAATGATGATGAAGCTCATATTTCCCCTCCAAATGCTCTGAATTCCCCCTCTTTTCTACTTATGCAAAAGCTCTGGGTTGTGCTGCTCTTTATTGATCTGTGCTTTGAAATGAAGTCTGCAACCTTATAAATACTGTATTTTTTTAAAACGCCTCAAAATATGACTTCTTTAAAGATTTATGAGATTCTGTAACTAGATTTTGTATAAAGAAAGTACAGATCCTAAATTTGGTGCTTGTAATAAGATCAGAGGGACTGATTCATTGGCTTTTTGTACTTTATAGGAAGTCGATAAATACAGTTCTTCGACCCCGGTGAGACTCGGTCCTCCATCAAGTGCAAATGTACATTAAGGGTAAGATTTCTTGTTGGAGTGGTTCAGAAGTTGCATAATTCAATAACCTTAACTGGCAGTTCCTGGGATAACTCACCCTCTCTGATGCGCACAATATGTAACCCCCATTTGAATTCCCAGACTGAGAATATGGTTTGCAAATTCCACAGGTCAAAGAAGCGTTCTGAGTCCCTTAATGGTAAGTCATAAAGGGAGAGATATGTAGAAACAATTGCTTATGGTTTCAGAGGCAGTTGGGAAAGCATGCTGATCCAAATGAAATAAATAGGTTATGGGATCTAAGAATTATCTGCTCTAGCAAACGTGAAGTAGGCGTAACTCACCCTGTGATAGCATCCCCTGTGTGGAGAATAAACCAGCGAGCCAGACAGTAAAAAGGCAGGCAGCTGAAGGGCCGGCTAACACAGGTGGCAATAAAAAGGGCTTTTTCTGCTCTTTGCCGTAAAACTGACACCGTGCTTAACAATATGACCTCGGAGCCAGCCTGTCACCCTGTGGTTGCTCCTGTCCTGCTCAGGAGGACTTGTGTTGAGAGTGAAGATGGGGGAAAGGCAGAGAGCTGGACTGCAGGTGACGCAGGACGTCCTGCTCTTCTGCACCCAGCAGAGTCCCGCTGACCTAGGGCCACACACACCACATGCTCTGTGATCCCAAGGCAGCCACCAGCCACATGGGATCCTCACAACCAGCTATGGTTCCTTCCAAGCAACATTTAGGCATCAGTCCTAGAGTTAATTTTCTTACACCTGCAGAGAGCAGGGCGGCACCCTGCACCCAGACTGACTTGATTTCTTCTCTCGGTCAAAAGCTTTGCAGGGCTTTCATGAGCCATTAACATTTTTCATGAAAATCAAACAAGTTTTTGATTTGACTTTTTCACAGAATGAAAGAATACAAGAATATATAGGTATTTAATAAACGAATACAGGTCACCCATATTCCTAGCACCTGAATCAACCAAGTCTGAACATTTTGATGGATATTGTTCGAGACGTTTTATGTGTGTGCGCGTGTGTTTGTTTTTATGATAGCGGGCTGCAGTGTACCTCCTTTCTTCTCAATGGAGCTGTATTTATACATGCTTAGGTGCATTACCCTTCAGCACAGAGTCTGAGGAAACTTTACGTAGGTGTGCACCTAGTAACCATCACCCACCGCACTTAGTGGTGATGCTCTTAAGGGAACCAAGTTCTTAATGTTAATACGTTGAATTTATCAAGTTTTTGTTTCTGTTAATGCTGTTGTGTTAAATAATTGCCTACTCAAGGTGATGAAAACGTTTCTGTTTACTTGCTGAAGCTTTATTGTTTTATGAACTTAGATCTATAATAAGTCTTGAATGAATTCTTGGCTACACCTTGACGTAGATACAGAAGTCTGTGGTGTTTTTTCCTTCCACGTGGATATTCATTTGCTTTATCACCATGTATTAAAGAGACCATCTTATTCCCACAGAATTCAGGTCACTTTTTTCATAAAGCAAATGACTGCATAGGTGTGTCTGCTTTCAGTTTATTCATCCGCCATTGCAGAAACACCTTGATTGATGTGATGTCTTGATTACTGGAGCGGCGTCGTGTGTCTCAGATCTGAGAATTTAAGTCTTTTGACTTCCTGTTCTTCAAGGCTGTCCCGACTCTTACGGGTCCTTTGCTTTCCAAATAGGTTTTATAATTGGCTTGTCAGCTTGCACAAAAATACCTGCTGGGATTATGATTGGAATTGCATTAAATCTGGTGATCAATGAGGAAAGACTTGACATTTAAAAATGATGAATTTTCTAATCCACAAACAAGGACAATCTCCCCACTTACTTATGTTTTCTTTGATTCATTTCAGTAATGTTTCACCGTTTTTCACAGAGAGTTCTTGCATTTGAAAAAAATAAATTTATTTACAAGTACTGAATTTTTTGATGCTTTGTCAATCAGATTTTTTTTTCTAATTTTTGTTGCTATTATGTAGGAACGAAGTGGACTCTTTATATTAACATGTTTCCAGTGACCTTTCTAAATTCATCTGTTAATTCTAACTTGTTTGTAGACTATTTGAATTTTCTTTTTATGCAGTTATGTCCTTTGTGAATCCTGACAGTTGTATTTATTCCTTTCTAATCTTTATGTATTTATTTATTTTTGCTTATTGCTCTGCCTCAGTATTTCCAGTTCAGCAACTAATAGACGTGATGATAATGTGTGACCTGAACCCACTGGAGGAGTGCTGGCTGTCACACTATTAGCTGTAGGCTTTTAAAAATAGACACTGTGTTGTATTTAAGAAGAGCTTTTCTAGTCCCAGTTTTCTGGGCATTTTAGTCACAAATGGGTATTGAATGTTATGAAATGTTTTCCTTTATCTATTGAGACAATTCTACGGTTTTATATTTTACCCTGTAATTGTGAGTAAACGTTTACTGGTATTTCAATTCAATCCTGCATTCCTAGAATGAACCCGTTTGGTCATGATACACTATGCTTTCACAGTCCCTAGATTAAAGTTGCTAATATTTGGTTTAGGATTTTTGCATCTATGTTCATGAAAGATACTGGACTAGAATTTTCTTTTTCTAGCATCTGTGTCAAGCTTTGGTATTGAGGTTATGTTTCATCTGTGAAATCGATTGGGAAGTAGCCTCTTTCTTTTCTTCTCTGCTGGTATGTTTTCAGATGGGTGTTATTTTCAAAGGTTTACAGAAATTAACCAGTGACTACCTGGGTCTAGGGTTTTCATTACGGGAAATTTCTCGCTGTTGACTCAATTTTTAAAAACAGATATGTAACTATTGACATTTTCTAATTCTCTTCATGCCAGTTTTTTAAGGTTTTGTTCTTTATGAGGCCTTTTCTTTTCATCTAAGCTTCTTAATTCATTGGCATAAAATGTTTCATAATACTCTCTATTTTCTTTTTAATGTCTGTAGAATTTTAGTAATGTCCTCTTTTTCACTGAAGACTGGTCATTTCCCCCTTTTTGCTTCAAGATTCTTGCTAGGGGTTTTTAAGTTTTATTACTATTTTAAAATAACATAATTTAGCTTTGTCTCTCTATATTATATATCTGCTTTTAATTTTACTATCTGCTCTCGTCTTTATTGTTTATTTCCTTCACTTCAATTTGTTGTTCTTTTAGATTTTGAGATGGAATTTTAGAGAATGGATTTCAATCATTTTTTTCCTGTCTTCCTTCAAAATACACATTTGGGGCTATCGGTCAATACCCCTGAAGCACATATTAGTGTCATACCATAATTTTTACTATTTGTATTTTCATTATTGTTCACTGCAAAACATTTTTCCTTGTAATTTATTTAATCTCCCCCCGAGGTTACTGTTAAGTTTCCAAACATTTCTGTGCTTCCCTACCTTTCTGTTATTTATTTATGTTTTTGGTTGACTGTCACTAGAGAATATCCTCTGTAAGATTTTACTTTTCTGAAATCTGTTGAGGCCCACTTTACAGCCCGGCAGATTGATTCATTTTGGTAAATGTTCCATGTACATCTAAAAGTAACGTGCCCCTGGTGCAGTTGCCACAGAGCTCTCTACATGCCAGTTAGCTCCTGCTCATTAATCATGCTCGAATCTTAGTGCAAATCTTACTTAATTTTTGTCCGTTTAATCAATAACAGAAAACGGTGTGCTGAAGTCTCCAATTGTGATTGTATACTTGCTTTCTTATCTTTTTAGCTTTGCCAATGTTTTGTTTCCTATATTTTGAAGCTGTGTTTATTAACAATCATGCAGACACATTTAAGTTGAAACGGCTTTGCCTTCAGTCCTTCATCAGCATGAAATATTCCAGATTTCCTCTAGTAATATAGAAAGCGTTGTGGAATCTGGCATTACACGTAAACACTCTGACATTAATAGAGTCAAATCGGCTTTTATTGGTTGGTGTTTGCACGGTGCATGTTTTCCGGCGTTTTTACTTCCATCGTAGCTCTGTCCTCTTATTTCACGTGTGTCTTGTAGAAGGCATGCAGCTTGGCTCAGCTTCTTATCTAGTTTAGCAGGTTTTGTCTTTCAGTTGAACTGTCGATCCTGCCTTTACTTAGTGTTAAGTCCCGGGACTGTTGCTGGTTGGCTTTAAGCCTGCGATCTTACCGTCTGTTTTCAGTTTGTTCGCCTTTTCCCCTCTTCTTCCTTGCTTTGCTTTGGGTTCATCGAGTATTTTTTTTATTCCACGTTGTCTTCCACGGTCTCATTTTCCTTGGTATTGTTTCAGTGGTTACTCTGGAGACTGTAAAATGCCCCATTCACTCCCGAAAGCCTACCTCGATGCTTTGGACCATTCCCTATGAATATGTGAGCCCCGTGGCAGTTTGAATTATTTACCCTTTTCCCACCTTGGTGCTATAGATTTTACTTCTACATATGCTATAAACTCAGACGTTGCTACTGGTATGTGCGGCAGGACACAGGCTTGTGTATTTCCTCACACGTTTACTCTGTGGCGCTCTTTGATGCTTCCTGCATTTCCATACCTGCATCTAGGGTCATTTTCTTTCTGCCATTAAAAACTTCCTTCATTATTTCTTGCAGTGTGGATCTTCTAGCAACAAATGCTCTCAGTTTTTATTGGTTTGAAAACATCTTTATTACACCTTTATTTTTGAAGGATTTTTCCCTGGGTATAGAATTTTTAGTTGGGTTTGTTTGTTTCTGTCGGCATTTTGCCAATGCCATTCCCTTGTCTAAAAAATGTTTGTGCCTATCATCTACGTTTTAAAATTCCTTGGCATACAATGAAAAAATGACGTCCTTTAGCTTTTAAGATTTGCAGGATCGTAGTAACGTCCCCTTTGCATTCATGATGTTGATACGTTTTTCTTTTCTTTTTGCTTTGTTGTTCTTGTTTTGGATCTGACTGTTAGTCTTATAATTATCCATTGAAATTATATATATTTAAGGCATACCACATGGTGTTTTGAGGTACACAAACATCATGAAATGATTATGTATATAATCATTCCTCACAGTTACTAATTTTTGATAAGAGTACCTGAAATTGCTGTCTTAGATTTTCAGTATACAATACAATATTATGAACCGCAGTCCTCTTGCTGTGGGATAGCTCTCTAAACTCACCTGTATGTAGTACAGGTCTGTGCCCCTCAGTCTACGTATCCCCAACTCCCTGACTCTACTAATCACCTTTCTACGCTCTGTTGACATGTTTTTGACTTTTATGGATTCCATGTATAAGTAAGATTCTGAAGTATTTTTCTTTCGTATGTCTCTCTGCTTTCACTGAGCAGAATGTCCTCCAGGTTCATCCATGTTGTCACAAACAGTAAAGTTTCTTCTTAAAGACTGAATAATAGTTCATGCGTGTGTGTCTATCTTATCTATCTATCTATCTATCTATCAATCATCTATATCAATCATCTATGTGTTGTCTATCTGCCTATCTATTGATTATCTACCTATCTATATTTGTCATCTCATGCTTTCCTTATTTATTCATCCACTGACAGTCACTTAGGTCATTTTCATATCTTGGCTACCATGAGTAATGAACCAATGAACATAGGAACACACGTAGATATCTCAATGAGGTGTTGATTTCCATTCCTTTGTGTATATACCGAGAAGGAGAATTGCTGGATCTTATGATGATTCTATTTTTAATTTTCTCAGAAAGTTTCACACCATTTTCCATAATGGCTGTACCAACTGACATTCCCATTGACAGTGTGGAGAGTTCTCTTTTTCTCCATGTCCTTGCCAACGCTTGTCTCATCTTTTATGTTTTTTATAATAGTCATCCTAACAAATGTGAGGTGCTACCCCATTGCAGTTTTGATTTGCACTTTCCCGATGATTAGCGATGTTAGGCACCTTTTTCTGTACTTGTTGACCATTTGTGTGTCTTATTTGGAAAAATGTCTATTCAGGTTCTTCGTCCATTTTTAAATTAGGTCATTTTTTTGCGATTGAGTTGTTTGAGTTCCTTATATATTTTAGATAGCAATCCCTTGTCACATGTGTGGTCTGCAGGTACTCTCTCCCCACCCATGGGCTGCCTTTCAGTTCCGTCAATTGCTTCCTTTGTTTTTAATTTAATGTAGATCCACCTTTTTATTTTTGCTTTTGTAGCCTGAGCTTCTGGTGTGATATTAAAAAAAAATCATTGCCCACACCAAGATCAAAGAGTCTGTCATTGCCCTTTGTTTTTAAAGGATTTTTATGATTTCAGATCTTGCATTTAGGTCTTTTGTCCAACTTTTTTTTCTAGATTGCTTTGGCTAGTTAGAGTCATTTGTGGTTTCACACAAATTTTAGATATTGTATTTTTCTATTTTTGTAAAAAATCATTGGAAATGTGATAAAGATTGTGTTGAATTTGTTTATTGGGTAATAAGAACATTTTAACAATCTTAATTCTTCTAATTCATGTCCTGTTGAAGGTATAAGACTGTTTCCTCTGGCCAATTATAATTTTCCTTTTAAAAAAATCTTTGGTTTTGAGTTTGACTATAACGTCTTTAGGCGTAGTTGTCTTTTCATGTATATCTATGGTTCTCGCTTCACTGAGGTCTTGAATCTTTGCGTTACTGGCCTTCATCAGTTCTATATAGTTCTCAGTCATTGTCTTTTCAAATATTGCTTCTGCCCCAATATTTCTCTCGTGTCTTTTGAGGCTCTTATTACATCCACGTCAGGCCACTTAACATGTGGCAGGATTCCGCGTCTCCCATACTCTGCTCTCACATGTGGTGGGATTCCGTGTCTCCCATACTCTGCTCTCACATGTGAAAGGATTCCGCGTCTCCCATGCTCTGCTCTCACGTGTGAAAGGATTCCGCGTCTCCCATGCTCTGCTCTCACATGTGAAAGGATTCCGCGTCTCCCATACTCTGCTCTCACATGTGGTGGGATTCCGTGTCTCCCATGCTCTGCTCTCACATGTGGCGGGATTCCATGTCTCCCATGCTCTGCTCTCACATGT